>APFE031153470.1:0-42899 GCA_000404065.3 Pinus taeda | reverse complement strand
AATGGTCCTCCCTAGCTATTATGATGAGATACCCCTACATCCACAACTATTCATTGAACCTTTTGAACGTTGGACATTAGATTTTCATTGGCCCAATAAATCCATCATCTAATTAAAATTCATACATACTGGTTGCAATGGAATATGTGATTAAATGGGTGGAGGCAGAAGCATTACCAAGGTCAGCAAAGGACACAGTAATTCACTTTATTTTCCAAATTTTCGTGTAGTATGGATTGCCTAGAGAAATAATTACAGATGGAGGGCCATAATTTGTAGCCCATAACATTACTGCTACATTAAAAAATCATCACATTTTGCACAAAATCACATCATACCACCCGCAGGCAAACAACCAGGTAGAAAGTACCAACAAAGTAATGGAGGCCATTATGACAATGATAGTCACCTCAAACAGACGTGATTGGGCTACCTGATTTCTAGAAGCCCTGTGGGCATCACACGACTTGGAGGAATACCACAGGATCCTCCCCATATCAGTGAGTATTTGGCAAGGAACCTATCCTCCCCATAGAATTTGAAATTTAGACATTGAGGATAGCTCAAGAAGTAGGGTTGGATTTGAATGAAGCACAGATTAACAGATTACAACAAATAAATGAATTGGATGAAATTCAGCTATCAACTCTTCAACATACTACACTTATTCAACAACAAAGAGAAAAATGGCATGAAACCCTCATCAATAAAAAGATATTCCATGAAGGTGACTCATAACCTATTATGATTCCAGGTTCTAGGATTTCCCAGGCAAACTCCAGACTAGATGGTTAGGTCCCTATGAGATAAAAGAGGTGCACAATAATGGCACCCTTACACTAGCCGCCATTGATGGGTATGGTTACTCTTTTAAAGCAAATGGACGTTGGGTATGCCTCTACTACAAATCGCTTACAATGGAGTCCTTCTGCCAACATATATGGGAAGATTCTACGATACAAATTCCCACTGAAGAAGGCAACTCTTCGACAACACCAGTCCAGTAAAGAATTTATTTTTGAAACCTGTACATACAATTTCTTTTCTATTTTCTTTCTATTCGATTATATTTGCTTAGAACAATAGAGATTATTGTTTTTGAGTTTTTTTTCTTGCTTTCCTTTACTATTCCCTATAGGTAACAACTATTGTTCTCTATAGGTAATAACACCTTTTCGTGTGCATTCCTATTTTTTGTTCCCTATAGGGAACAACACTTTCCATGTGCATTTTTCTTTGTTGTTCCCTATACGGAACAAATGTTGTTCCCTATAGGGAACAACACTTTTTCGTGTGCATTTTTCTTTGTTTTTCCTTATAGGGAACATCTATTGTTACCTATAGCGAGCAACACTTTTTTCTATGCATTTTTATTTATTTTTCCCTATAGGGAATAGCGGTTGTTCCCTGTAGGGAACAACATTTTTCGTGTGCATTTTTCTTTGTTGTTCATTATAGGTAATAGCTTTTGTTCCCCATAGGTAACAACACTTTTTACGTGTATTTTTATCTGTTGTTCCCTATAGGGAACAACACTTTTTGCATGTATTTTTCTTTGATGTTCCCTATGGGGAACAACACTTTATGCGTGTATTTTTCTTTGCTTTTCCCTACAGGGAACAGCTACTGTTCCCTATATGGAACAACTACTATTCCCTATAGGGAATAACACTTTTTGTGTGTGTTTTCTTTTGTTGTTCCCTTCAAGCGAAAACACCTTGTGAGTATTTTGGAGAACACCCTTTCTCCCCCTTGCATGATCATTCCTAGCCCATCCCAGTGCACTCTTTATGGTCCTCTTTATGTCATAAAAGTACAATACATATCTGAGGACAAATATCTTGAATGTTATTATCTTTAACAAGATTACTTTGTGATGATCAAAAAAGAAAGGACACAATTATCAATATCACTTCACTATCCTCATTATTGCTATAAATGAAACCGATTGAAATTATCGTACCATGTTGGTTCTTCCCTGTCTCGTATAATTCTCTCTATTTGTTATCAATAAATTTATGGGTATATTTTTTTCTATTGATATTGTCAAACTTCTTTTGCCTTCCATACTCTTAAGGAGTACTGAGCCACCCTCTATATATAAAATAGGGAGTGTATAATATATATACATATATATAGATATATATATATATTCACTAACGATTTTATGATTTTTTTCCACAGATGGAGGATAGGGGGTCTCATCAGTAGCTAGCCTACCATGATCATAAGGAAGGAGCGAAGTGGCATTCCCACTATGGCCACCACACCATGGATATGATCCAATGGATGCATCAAGAAACAAGTTCCTTGAAATAGGAGACCTCATGATGAGCTGGCCTGACCACTTTTGCTACTTCCCAGTGAATGGCAATATGTTCGTCTAGTTACCATGCCGGCACATTGGTCTCTACTATGGACATCATAATGCACTTCCCTAGTTATACATAGAGGACCATGGCTCCCAAGGGTTATAAAGAAACTCTGTCGAGGCTATGGATGCCTGCAGGAAATAGAAGCTCTGCTTATGGTATTGAAGTTCTATTTTCTACATCAATAGTTATTGCAATGCCTTCTTCTTATGTTTCTATGTTTTTCTATGGAGAGATTATTTCCCTAACTTACCTTGAACCTTTATGCATGAGTTAATCTTTTAAAATCAATCACAACATTTTCAAGTGGAATAACGGGAGTAAAGTATCATCTCCTGCGTATGTTGTTCTTTTTCTTTAATGCATCACCTCACGACATCTTATCACTTACTAATAATTCTCATTACATGCCTTGTTTTCATTACTCCAATATCCTTTATGATCCTTTTATTAATATATGTACCTTTCCACTTTTATTACCCAATCCATCACCCATGTACTTTGCCGCTAGCGCATCATCCTTTCATCCATTCTATCGTAGGTGACCTATCGTTTCGAGAGGGGGTGAGGGCCTCTAGTATACTCTTGCATGCTCTGTCATATTTTCATTAGATTTTGTAGAATAATATGACATCCCATAATAACAGAGCGTGTGGCATTATAATAGTCCTCGATAATGGTATTTATGTTTACAAAGCATCACCTGATAGAGCCATTAAAACCATTTGTTATTCCTTATCTCGGCTCTACTCGTTGCGGTGTTTTCTCCACTGCACTAATCATTTGCAGAAGTCAAGCATCATGGGAGGAATAATAGTGCGCCAACAACCTTTAATACTAGCCATCTCTGATGAAACTAGGGAAATTCTAGCTTGTGCAGGATGGATAACATATTTTACAATATTTTAACCCCCCAATGAGGAAATCGCCATCGAATTTTTACAACACCTTTAGAACGGACAATCCTTGGTCAGAGGTAGACAAATCACTGTAACAAATGTTTTGATAGTAGATGTGTCTGGGTTGTTGGCAGAAGGACCAGTATGAGCTGACAAGCGATTAAGGTTGCATGGCACTATGGATATTTTTAAGGACAAAAGACAAGAGCTAATCAAGAAGGGTAAAGGAATTCAGCCATCTTCTCTCGAAAATCCATGGGTAGAATTGGCACGAGTTGTCCAAAACTATATTACCTGTGATGGGTGTAGAGACGTGGTAAGGTCGTGAACACTCAAACTTTTAGTAGTTTTAAAACAAAAATGCTCCGTTAATTTTCCTGCACTATTGAATTCGTTATTGCATGACACTCCCAAGAGGCTAAGACGGTCTCAACATCCAGAAGTAGTAGTTAGCCACCATTGTCTGGTCAAGTTAATAGTTAGTCACAAACTTGCCCAACAACAATCAACCTGGGATGATCTCATATTGGCCCTCGAAATAGGTGAATCCCTGCCAGCACCTAACCCTATTCCAAAAATTAAAAGGACTGCCCTTTCAGGTAGTAAACCTCACAAACACAAATGATCTACAAGGTTGAAGTCAAAATAGGGAATGTCTGAAAATCCTCAAGGCAGTGCTAGTCAACCCACAAAATTATCCAGCCCCGTAAGTGTACAGCACTTGCAACCAAACTCAAAAGGACCAGACAAACCTGAACTAGAATCTGATCAATGAACAGGGCATTCTGACAATGAAAGGACAAATGAAGTAAGGCCTCCTCCAACACCAAATATGAGTTCTAAAGATGATACTTTGCATGATTTTGTGGTAGGGATAGCCCACGTCGTGGCCTACATGAACGCCTACATGCATCCTAAAGAACCACTTAATCCTAACCTAACAGAAACCCAATCTCCAAGCAATTTTGGCTATACCAAAAATCTTTCTTCCTCAAAAGATACAAACCACGAAGCAGAAACAGATACCAAGGCTATTAAGGAATTAGAGAACCAATCTCGTGACGCGCTTCTACTGGAAAACAGTGATTAAGATCTAGACACAGAAAATATAGGACAAGAATAGGAAGGTGAGACAGAGGTTATTCGGGAGTCTGATAATCAATCTGGAGACACGGTCTTATTGGAACAAAGCCAGGGTTAATAGTCAAGCTCTTTAGAGACATAAGCTATGCATGAGACCATTAGTAGACCAGTTAGTCCTCAGAAAAGGTACAGAGCCAGAAAAAAATTGATGAAGCTAAGAAAGGAAAACTAGAAGCTTCGTAAGACAGTCAAGAGGCTCCGAAGAAAAATAAAAGAAATCACAATGGGAAAGGTTTCGAACAATACCCCTCAGGTAGTAAATGTGGTTGTGCAAATAGAATTATATGAAGGTAGGTCTGCAGGAACTCAAAATAAGCTCATGCCTACTCAAACAATCATCACTCAAGAAGAACCGCATACAGATTTAAGAGACATACCTACTCAGACAGAGGTTTGGACCTCCTCTAATAAATAAGTACAGACAGAAGATATCTCTTCTTATAGCGTAGGCACTCAGATGGAAATAAAATCCAAAGACATTATGACACACCATGAACCCATTCTACTAAATCTTCAGGAGGAATTGACACAAGGCTGGCTCACGTTGGAACAATTTGAACAAGAAATTATTTCCTGGCAGAAATATCAAGAGCTGCAGAAATAGCTTCAGGAAATGAATACAATAGAGAGCGAGACTTTTGACAGGTGCAGAAAGGTGGAAGAAAAAATGGAGAAGATCAAGCTCAAGCTAGATATAGTCATAAGTCAGACAAACACCATCTGCTCACTATAATCAAATGTCAAAAGATAGCATTCAGTTGTGAATCCCTCAAGATCTCTGATCCCGAGGCATCGCATTTATCTTTTAACTCTTTTTGACTATAAAAGCAAAAGAATGTAGGAGGAAAGGGGATCGATTTTTGTTTATTTCAAATTATAATTTTAATTTACAAACTCATACGGTTGGAGAGCACAACCGTATTGTAACAAGACTTGAGTTCAATGGTTAATATATAATTTACGTTGTTGTTCATTTGTATTCTCTGGAGTAGCTCAGTAGTATTTTCTCGTGGCTAAGGGCGTGGCCTCTAGTGGATTGAACTGCTATCCCTTGTGTTATACATTTTTTATTCACACAAGTTTGTGTGGTTTGATATTTTTCCCTTTTTGTGTGAGTTTATCTTGTTTGTTGTTTAATAAATTTATATATTTAAGATTTTCTTTACATGTTTCACAACATTGTCATTTGATTCTATTTATTCTTAGTATAGATTAAATTAATTAGCCGATTAAGACAACGAATATTGTTGATTTAATCAACTGAAAGAGTTTGGTTACCGCTATTGAACTCTCGGTTGACATCCTTGCTATTTGACTTTCTTGATTGAGATTAAGTGTGATTTATATAGAATTAGCTAGAAGAGATTGGTTAATGCTACTACGCTCTCATTTGATGCTACTGTCAATTGAATTGCTTGTTTGATATTTTATTACGATTTTAGTAGAGGATTAAGTATTGATGCTTAGATGTAATATTTCCTTTAACAGTTGCAATTTGAGTTTTATAAATGCATCCATTTACTCTTGCATCAAAGGTTTATACTTCATTTTAAGAATCATTACTCTCTGGATTCATAGCATGCACATATTGTGTACACTCTTGGAATAAAAGGACTTGCCCAGGTTGATGATTAATGTGAGGTAATTAGGAGTTTTAAAACACACCTTTTAGCACCCAACAAGGACCAAATCACCTATCCAGGATCGAAACAGGTGAAGAACTAACTAGTTTGGAGGAAGGATTGTCGGATGCACAACTCTATACTATGCACATTGTAGATGACCATTTTGCTAATATAATTTAGTTTATGTGTACTGGAACAACTCTAGAAGTTTATTCTAATCAACAGAAAAAGGAACTGGTGGTTCATGCCACCGATTTTTCTATGATTGCGGATCACTTGTATAAGATCAGAACAAATGGAATATTGTGTCAATATTTTCCAGAGTTTGAGCATGCTAGTATGCTCACCAAAGCACATGGAGGAGTAGCGAGAGGACACTTTGCAAGGAGAACGACTGCGTAGAAGATTTTGTGCTCAAGGTGATGGTGGCTCGTAGTGCATAAAGACTCTATGAAGTTTTGTAAAGCATGTGATGCTTGTCAAAGGATGGGAAAGACTTCATGAAGAGATGAAATTCCCTTGAACCCTAGAGTTTCATTACAAGTATTTGGAAAATGGGAAAATGAAATTGTATGTCTGATATAAACACTAGAAAGGAAGACAGGGGAAAGGTACATTATTATTGCGGCAGAGTACTTAACCATATGGGTGGAAGCGTGACCAATAAAGGATTTTACTATTGCTACAGCTATAAAGTTTCTATTTGAATAGAGCTTAACGTGATTTGGGTGTCCTAAGGTATGGATGAGTGGTAGGGGTAGCATTTCCTGAATGGAAGTGTGATGCTCAGAGAATTCTAGGTGTACCATCAAAAGAGTATGCCCTATCATCCCCAAGTCAATGGTACAGTGGAAGCATTCAATAATATTATGGAGAGTGTGTTTGCAAAGTTTTGTAAGGCGAAGAGGAATGATTAGAATGTGTGTATACCAGCAGTCCTATGGACGTATAGGATAATGTGAAAGAGGTTGACAAGCTAAACTTTGTTTAGGTTGGTTTATGCGATCGATGTAATGATCCCCATAGAATATATTTTGCAAAGCCTGTGCATTATAGATTTGACAAAGATGACGGATAACGAGACCTTAAAGGAGTTGGAAGAAAACCGGTTTCTTATACGATTTTACCAGCAAATGCAAAAGGAACGTGAGAAGGCCTTGCATGACAAGAATATTAAGTTGGGTATTTTTAAAGTGAGTGATTTGTTTCTGCTCTATTCACAAACTTTCCAGGTAAATTCCAAACGCACTAGTTGAGACCATATGTAGTGAAGGAAATCACGGATGGTGGTGCAGTTCAGCTTGAAATCTGAATGACGAAATATTTGCAGGAAAGGCGAATTGCAGTCGCTTTAAGTTGGATAGAGGGGATCTTGCACCTACGCAATGATGATATGATATCAAGATAGTCTTAGCACTCAAAGTAGATGCAAGTGCACACGAAACTATAAACTGCGCTGTTTGAGGAAGTGGAAACCGCATGGAAGTTGCGCGATAAACGAAAAAGGTATGCCAGAAGAATACTTCACAAACTCAATTATGCCAGAAGAAGCTATGATGGATGATTTGCACCATGGGGGTTGTTGCGACATAGCCAGGTCCAAAACTAGCCATCAAAGTTACTGTTCATGATTGGACGATGAAAATCGCATTAGGAGGAGCTGGTAGGTGACATTTATGGTGAAAATATTTGGAGTTATGCCACCAAAGATGCATTTATGATAATAAAATGGAGTGGATGGTCATATTTGAATTCAAAATTTCCTATAAATGTGGCATGTTGTTCTGCTGAAGAACACTTTCCTTTTTGAAAGATTCGTATAAGCCCTCTTATTTTTGCTCTATCAATCCACACAATTGGGAGGCGTTTTTCACAATATTGGCATTCGTGAAACTACTTGAGTATAGTGAGTAGCTTATCATTTAGAAAATGTCCCTGGAAACAAGTTGTGAAGCCATTGCCTCTCAAGCAGAGACCCCGAAAGTTGTGTCAACAGAATCTACGCCATCTGTTCTTATAGCATTGAGGTTGCCTAGGCGAGAGAAATCAGCTTCTATGTAGAAGAAAGAGAGAAACCAACCTATACTAGTGAGGCAGTTACTAAGGAAGAACCCGAAGGTTTGACATAAAGACAGGAGGGACAAGGCAAAGGAGTTAGAGGAATGAGTGGATTTGGAAGTAGGAGAAGTCCATGATGGAGTTGAGGAACTATATGCGAATGAGAGCAAGCCTATCACGAGGCTCCCAACATATATCCCTCTACGAAAAGGGAAAGCAAAGGTAACCGAGGACCTGTATTCAGGAAAATTCATGGTCTCTACACCATAGTTAACGTAAGAAGTAGTTGTAGAATTGAGGCTTCTGTGATCCATCAAATTTGTAAGAAGAGCTTCGGCGTAAATCACATTAAAAAGACCATTGTCGACGCGTTTCGAACCAACTAGTGTGGTTCATCATCAGGACAAGTGAAGAAACAGATCTGGCCTAGCATGTTAAATAGACTGAGCAGAGACTCCAACGGCTACATAATGGCTAATTAACGGCTACTTTGGACTATAAGGTGAGGTCAAAATTATACTAACAAATTTAATATTATTTTTATTTTAATAATCTTTAGATTAATAATATATTACCCTACTTCTATAAATAAGTAAAATTAGGTATAATTATGGTCAGGTTAAAGTTATATTAATAAATTTAATATTATTCTTTTATTATAATAATCTTAAGATTAATAATATGATATTCTATTTCTATAAATACATAAAATTAGGTACAATGAGTACTAATGTTATTAGGTTATAGATAAATATATATTTTAATGGTAAGTTTAAAGCCCTTAAATTATTGATTTATTAATTTATTTTACTAAATATATGAATTCGTTTTGTTAAGAGAATTAATAAATGTGAAGGATTATTATAAAAAGTAAAGTTAATTTGTATTTATTAATGGTCTTAATTATCGAGAAAAATCTTAAAATTAATAGGATTGTTTATTAAGTAATTTAATTTATTTAATGAGGTAATATATATATATATATTATATATATATTTATATATATATTTATAATATATATATATATATATATATTTATATATATATATATATTATTTATATAGAATACTGATTAAGATATATCATACTTTTTATCGTTAATATAGAGAGATGATATGCAATAAACTATGAAAAGTATAAATGCAATACAATAAATCAAATTAGAACCAACGATAAATAACTCACTAGGAAAGCAAAATAACCCCAAGGATGCATCAAGAAGGTGAAGGCCCCCTACCAATGTACTAATCATCTAACTACATGAAATGAAATTAGAATAATAACTGAAATTATATATATTTCTATGTATGTATATATATATGACAAATACATATATGTACGGTTGAGAAGAATGATAATATTAAAGAAGCGAGGAGGATAAATAATCATCTGCTATATATAACTATAAATAAATACCTGTAATAGAGGGGATTATATTATGCGAACAGAAAGAGAACCTCCTGGAAGAGCGACAAAGAGACGCAAGAGGCGAAGGACAGGAGAAAATTTCAAGGAAACCCTAGATCAGGGCGGAAGAGGAAGAATCAAAAGGCATCGGGGGGGACGATGCAAGCACAACAGAAGAACAACGGGGCGGGTGGGGAAGAAACAGTAAGACGAAATGGCGGGGATCCAACACCCACTTACCTTCTAGCCATCATCTCTGTTGAGGTTGATAGGCCTTTTTTCAATTTCTATAGTTTCCCTTAGCTTGCGATGATGGAACTAAGCCACCTTGGCAATTACCTTGGCCTCCTCTATACAGACATGATGCCTGGTCTTGGCTACATGCTCTGCTAAGGCTGAAGACTTAGTTCTCCCATGCTTCAGGTCAGCTGCATGCTCGCAGATTCTTTGCTGGATAGAGCGCCCTGTTTCACCTATATAGGGCGTCCCACAAGAGCAAGGAATCAAATAAACACCCTTCATGTCCATAGGGTTAACCAGATCTTTCACCGACCTCAGGGAATTGCGAATAGTTTTGAGCGGCCTGAAGGTTGAGGGAATATCGAATTTTCTGAGGATCCGAGCAATCTTGTATGTGGTCCCGTGGATATAGGGTAGATGGACACCTAGATAACGTTCCTTAGGTTCTTTATTCTTAAATTCATTTTTAGAGGCTTTAAGGAAAGCTTTCCGACCGAGGTGCCTACCATATCCATTTTCCACAAAGACATCAAGGAGGTGGGATCTCTTTTTATCCAGGCTCTCATTATCCAAAATTCTAAGGTCACGAGTGGCTAGGGTGTTAAGAACACCCATCTTCTGAGCGGGGAAATGGTGGGAATCGGCGTGAAGATACTGCTCTGTGTGCGTTTTCTTCCGGAACACAGAGTGGGAGAGAGATCCATCTTCCTTCCTAGAAATAAGAATATCCAGGAAAGGGAGGCTACCATTGACCTCTTTTTCCATGGTGAACTTAATAGCTGAGGACTGGCCATTGAGGGGATTGAAAAAATGATCAAGTTCCTCATGGCCATGAGGCCAGATGACATTAGTGTCATCTACATACCTTTTCCAAAGCTTCGGAAGCAGACAAGCCGAGGCTAGAGCTTTGGCCTCGAAATCTTCCATAAAAAGATTGGCCACGATTGGGAACCCTCTGAAGAAAATCTCTAAGGCAGTGGCTCTCGCCATCAAATCTAGTAGCTCAGTAAGTTCCCTGTCCCGCAAGCTCATTAAGAGCAATCCCATTGCTCCTAGAATCTATGGGGTGCCTAAAATTCACAAGGAAGGAGCACCTCTGAGGCCTATTGTCAACACCATCGGTAGTCCGACCTACCTTCTAGCCAAGTTTCTGACGCTTAAGCTTAAACCCCTGGTTGGCCGCACTGAGTCCTTCGTGAAGGACTCTGCATCCTTCATCATAGATCTCAAGGATATTAGGCTTAATCCGGAAGACATTCTTGTCAGCTTTGATGTGGTGTCCTTGTACACTTGCATTCGTATATGAGAGGCCTTTGAAGTGATCTATCGCCTAACAGATCCAGATACCGCTCATCTGGTCGAGGTTTGTCTCACTTCCACATTCTTCTGTTTCAAAGGAGAGTTCTTTGAGCAGACCTGTGGGGTTGCCATGGGTTCCCCCCTCTCCCCAATCGTGGATAATCTTTTTATCGAAGATTTCGAGGCCAAAGCTCTAGCCTCGGCTCGTCTCCTTCCGAAGCTTTGGAAAAGGTATGTAGATGACACTAATGTCATCTGGCCTCATGGCCATGAGGAACTTGATCATTTCTTCAATCACCTAAATGGCCAATCCTTGGCTATTAAGTTCACCATGGAAAAGGACGTCAATGGTAGCCCCCCTTTCCTGGATATTCTTATTTCTAGGAAGGAAGACGGATCTCTCTCCCACTCTGTGTTCTGGAAGAAAACACACAGAGAGAAGTATCTTCACGCCGATTCCCACCATTTCCCCGCTCAGAAGATGGTTGTTCTTAACACCTTGGCCACTCGTGCCCTCAGAATTTCGGATAATGGGAGCCTGGATAAAGAGAGATCCCACCTCCTTGATGTCTTTGTGGAAAATGGATATAGTAGGCACCTGTGTCGGAAAGCTTTCCTTAAATCCTCTAAAAATGCGTTTAAGAAGAAAGAACCTAAGGAACGTTATCTAGGTGTCCATCTTCCCTATATGCAGGGGACCACAAACAAGATTTCTCGGATGCTCAGAAAATTCGATATTCCCTCAACCTTCAGGCCGCTCAAAACCATTCGCAATTCCCTGAGGTCGATGAAAGATCCGGTTAACCCTATGGACATGAACGGTGTTTATTTGATTCCTTGCTCTTGTGGGACGCCCTATATAGGTGAAACAGGGCGCTCTATCCAGTAAAGAATCTGTGAGCATGCAACTGACCTGAAGCATGGGAGAACTAAGTCTTGAGCCTTAGCAGAGCATGTAGACAAGACCACGCATCATGTCTGTATAGAGGAGGCCAAGGTAATTGCCAAGGTGGCTCAATTCCATCATCGCAAGCTAAGCGAAGCTATAGAAATTGAAAAAAGGCCTATCAACCTCAACAGAGATGATGGCTGGAAGGTAAGTAGGTGTTGGATCCCCGCCCTGTCGTCTTAGTGTTTCTGCCCCCCCCGCCCCATTGTTCTTCTGTTGTGCTTGCATCCCCCAACTCCGATGCCTTTTGATTCTTCCTCTTCCGCCCTGATCTAGGGTTTCCTTGAAATTTTCTCCTGTCCTTCGCCTCTTGCGTCTCTTTGTCGCTCTTCCAGGAGGTTCTCTTTCTATTCTCATAATATAATCTCCTCTATTACAGGTATTTATTTATAGTTATATATAGCGGATGATTATTTATCCTCCTCACTTCTTTAATATTATCATTCTTCTCAACCGTACATATATGTATTTGTCATATATATATATATACATACATAGAAATACATAAAATTTTAGTTATTATTCTAATTTGATTTCATGTAGTTAGATGATTAGTACATTGGTAGGGGGCCTTCACCTTCTTGATGCATCCTTGGGGTTATTTTTCTTTCCTAGTGAGTTATTTATCCTTGGTTCTAATTTGAATTATTGTATTGCATTTATACTTTTCATAGTCTATTGCATATCATCTCTCTATATTAACGATAAAAAGTATGATATATCTTAATCAATATTCTAATATAATATATATATATATATATACTATATATTATATTATATATATATATATAGTTAATATAATATATATATTATATATATATATATTACCTCATTAAATAAATTAAATTACTTAATAAACAATCCTATTAATTTTAAGATTTTTCTCGATAATTAAGACCATTAATAAATACAAATTAACTTTACTTTTTAAAATAATCCTCACGTTTATTAATTCTCTTAACAAACTAATTCATATATTTAGTAAATAAATTAATAAATTAATAATTTAAGGGCTTTAAACTTACCATTAAAATATATATTTATTTATAACCTAATAACATTAGTACTCATTGTACCTAATTTCACGTATTTATAGAAATAGAATATCATATTATTAATCTTAAGATTATTATAATAAAAGAATAATATTAAATTTATTAACTTTAACCTGACCATAATTATACCTAATTTTACTTATTTATAGAAGTAGGGTAATATATCATTAATCTAAAGACTATTAAAATAAAAATAATATTAAAATTTATTAGTATAATTTTGACCTCGCCTTATAGTCCAAAGTAGCCGTTAATTAGCCGTTATGTAGCCGTTGGAGTCTCTGCTCAGTCTATTTAACATGCTAGGCCAGATCTGTTTCTTCACTTGTCCTGATGATGAACCACACTAGTTGGTTCGGAACGCGTCGACAATGGTATTTTTAATGTGATTTACGCCGAAGCTCTTCTTACAAATTTGATGGATCACAGAAGCCTCAATTCTACATTTGTAGGTATATTAAACATGTAACATTTTTTTAATAAAATTTTTAATAGAAGAAACTCATTGTTATCTAATTTATCCCTATTTACTGATTGACAGGAACTAAAATATGGAAGACCTCCAAATCATTTGGAAAAGGAGGTGTTGCAACAAAAGAGATGGGTTGAATTTGTTGTTTGGATGGACTCTATGGTATGTAATCTTAGTTGGAATTCCAATATAATTTTGAACCGTATTTTCATTTTGTTTTAGTACTATTAGATATTATATGTTACCTCATTTTATGGTTAGCATTGTATAACGAGGAATATGCGAGAACCACCTATGCACGCATCTTTGTGGAAATGGACTTTAGCACCGAATTCCCAGCTGAACCATGTCTTGAAACAGAAACTCGATTATGAGAATACCCTCTTCAGATGTCGATCCTGCTTTGAGATAGGTCGTCTAGCCAAAAATTGCCCAAAAGCCTCCCAAAAAAATGCTAGAAAAAATCACCACAGGTCTACATGGTGTGAAGGAGCACAAAAAGAACACTACACTATCATCAAAGAAGAATACTCTCAAGAAAACTCTGCATCACAAGAAATCGGGAAAGAAAGAAACAACTCTCAAAATAAGCAGGTGGAAAGCCCCACCCAACTCGAAAACCCCTCAAGCATCAACAATTATGAGGATTCGAATACCGCACAAAATAAATCTACATTTAACAACGAAGAAGATCTCTTAGACCAAACTTCTTCTCTGACTATCTTCAAAAAGACACCAATATCCGAAGAACTAGAAGAGAGGAAGGAGATGCAAGATAAAGGAAGTTGGAAGACTATAGAGAAAAAAAACGAAAGCTACAACACCAATCTCACCAAGAAACATGAAGAGCTAGTCAATTAAAAACTAAGAAAATTATAGGTTTGATAGACCAATTTGGCCTCAGTGGACGTTAACGACCATCATCATCATCATAAAAAAAAACATGTGTTGTGTTATGTAATTAATACTAACATGTAATATTTATTTTTTTTTGCCATCATGCTATAGGTAATGATTCCCAAGACGATGATCACAATGATGATCCAAACTATGCTCAACATATATCAGGAGATGATGAGGATGAGGATGATGGTGGTGAAGGAGGAGATGATGATGATAGTTGTGGTGTTGGTGATGATTTGGATAAGACTAATGAGGATGATCTTGGTGGTGGTAGCTAGGCATGCACATGCATTGTTTTTGATGAATAAATTATTGTGTAGAATGACATTGTTATGTTTAGACAGGTGTTGTGAATTTACCCTATATCAATGAAACATTTTGATTTGGTAATCATACGATGAGTTTGATTTGATTAAAGATGATGATGTTGGCATTATACTGGATCTATCCTTGATGGCAACTCACTCTGGTGACAGATAACAGTTCAGGCACTCAGAAGGAAGAGAAAGACATATACATAGGTACACTTTGACGAAGCCGCGTATACATGCGGGTTGTACGTTCCCAATGTGTGTATGCGTATACACGCACTTTCATGCAAGTAAAAGCGCGTACATGTGGGAGAACTTATTTTTGGTCCATGGTAGTTAGTCCTTGGTATTTGAACCTATGGTTTTGGGCCATGGTATCTCGTCATAAGTGTTGATCCCAAGTATTGGGTCCATGGTATTGAATTGTTATGGTTTTTGGACTATGGTATTGTGAACGGCCTAAGGCTATAATATAGGAAGGAGATCATTCGGCAAGGCATGATCTGAATTATTGAATATCTTATAAAGTGCTAGATCTGGAATACTGTGATTGGGTCATGGTGAAGATCTGGATCTGAAGGAAGAAGGAACTTGAGCGCAAGGAAAAGGATAAGTTCTTTTGATGGGTCAAAATCTTCAGGCTTGAATATAGTATCTTTGTATGATTTTGATATGTTCTATGTGGCGCTTGCTTGATCTATAAATCTGGTAATCTGGGTAAACTAATATATGAACATTTGAAGGGGTAAATTATATTTATAGATCTGTACGCAGGTTCAGTCAAGCGAAGGCGTGTATACACGCAGTTTTTGTAAGTCAAAAGGGCGTATACGCAGGTTGATCTTAACACATAAGTGTATGTATGCAGGTTTCTGAATATTGAAGTAGCGTACATCTCTTAATTTATGTTCTAGCTACTTCTATTGATTATTGCATTGATCTGGGTTCAGAATTTGGGGTGTGATTATAGTTACTATGATCTGGGTACAGTTGTCAGAGAAGTGTTTATTTTGATTCAGTCTTCATTGGTGAAAAGGTGATTGGTTGATGTTTGATTGATGTTATATGTGGATCCAGTCTGAAAATTTATGAAACGTGGTCCTTGGAAGAAAGAGAAGGTTGTAGCCTTTTGCAGGTAGCAACCTGCGTAGTAGTATCTCAACTTGTACAAGAACTAAGGGGGTTGTAGCTCCCTTCCAGGAGAAGCTGGAAAACGAGAGAGGGTTGTAGCTCTTTGCAGGTAGAACCCTGCGTACTGGTAAAGGACTGCACATGTACATAATCATTATAAAAAGAAGTTTCTAATTAAAATAAGATAGAGACGAATTGTAGCAAGTGCTTTTCACCCACATTGGGTTTCCACCTTATATCTTGTGTTCTTGTGTGTGGTTGTCTTCTGCTCTATTTTACTGTTCCTGGTAACTATTTATATGATTTTGTTGCATAAATTAAATCTCAATATCTGTAGAATAAAGTAAATTATAAATCTACATAGTATACATGGGTTTCCTTATCTGTAGTTGCGTATATACATGGGTTCATGTAACTGAAGTAGCGTATATGTTTTGGGTTTGAAAAAGAAAATAATTGACTAGGTAATACTGATTCACCCCCCCTCTCAGTATTATTTCCAACAATTGGTATTAGAGCAGGTCCTTCAGAAGAAGCTTGTTTGCTTGAAGGAAGATCTATCATCATGAGCAACTACGAGAGAGAAGCATCGATGAGGCCACCAATTTTGATGGGACCAACTTCATCTATGCGAAGGTAAGAGTGACAACCTATCTTCAATCTCTTGGTATAGAAGTCTGGGATATCATAGATACAGGGTACATTTTTCCATCAGCAACTCCTACAAATCCGGCTGAGAAGAAGCAGTTTGAAACAAATGCAAAGGCTATCAACACTCTATTAGGATGTCTATCTCAATCAGAATTCATCAAGGTTATGCAGTATAAAACTACAAAAGGAATATGGGACAATATCGTGCTAAGCTATGAAGGAGATGAGCAGGTAAAATGAGCAAAACTTCAAACCCTCAGAATTCAGTATGAAAATATCAGGATGTACAATGATGAAAGTGTGGCTAACTATCTGCTTCGTATAGATGAGATTGTTAATTGTATGAAAATTTTGGGTAAAGAAAAAAAAGAGGCTGTTGTGGTTGAAAAGGTTCTAAGATCTTTGTCTCCTAAGTTTGAATCAAAAGTTTCTGCAATAGAAGAAAAGGAGAATCTACAGAAAATTACCATGTTGCAGCTACACAGAATTCTGACCTCTTATGAAATGAGGAAAGGGAGACCATCAGAAAGAAAAGAAGCCGCATGCAAGGTCTCATGAAAAGGAGATTTCTATGACTCAAGACATATGTCAGAAGAAGAGGAAGAATCAAATTTTGTCAAGAACCTTCAACGGGGTGCTGGAAGATTCAGAGGTAAGTTACCTTTCAAATGTTTTTCTTGTGGAAGAGCCGGTCACTATGCTGCCAATTGTCCTCATAAAGATAAGCTTGAAAAAGGTAAGGAGCCTGTTAGATGGAATAAGAAATAGAATGTAAATAAGAAAAGCTATTACACTCATGAAGACAGTGATGGATTTTCAAATAGTGATGAAGACGAACAAAGTAACAATTATAGACTTTTAATGGCTTTTGAAGATGATGATTTCATGAATGCTATAGCTGAAGAAGGTCTTTATGAAGAGATTTCTAAACTCAAAATTTGTTTAGAAGAGAAAAATATGGTTATTTATACTTTGCAATTCCAACTGGCTGAAAGTGAAAAAAATCATGAAAAGTTAGAGTGTGAAATTGTGGGACTTATAAAAGAGATTGAGAAAACTAAAGCTCTTAATCTTAGATTTGTTAAAGGATCTGAAACGTTCGATGAGATTATCAAAGTGTGGCATTCTCCTCTAATCAAGACAGGACTGGGATATAATGAAGAAGAAACTGAAGCGCATAAACCATCCACCTCCAAAAGTTATCTTGATGCAGCAAGAAAAAGTGAGCAAAGGCCCAATATAGATCACCACGTAAATCAAGGATAATTTACCTCAAGAGTGAACAAAGACTACCAGGTAAATCAGGGGCAATCTACTTTACGGATGAACAGAAGCTACAACCAGCCACAGGTAAAACCTTCTCAATTTGCCTCAAGAATGGATGTCAATAGAAACTACAATCACTTGGATGGAAGATTTGATAATCGTAGGATTTTCTTCAATGGCCAATGTTTCTCTTGTCATAAATTTGCTCGCAAAGTAGCTCAATGTGTTTCCTATAAGACAATCATGACTAGAGAAGCTCAAAGAGAAAGAAATATGACTGGAATCATGGAAAGGACCTACAATAACATTTTTGCTCTTCAAAATGAAATAGAATGTTCTATTTATAACAACTTCGGTCATGAAGATTCTGAATGCAGGAGCAGGTTTCGACAAACAACTCAGAAGGAACAAGCCTCAAGTGCCAGAACATGGAGAATGAAAGAACCACAAACAGAAAGATGTGGTATAGCCTTATATGCGGAAGGGCAGGAAAATCAATGGTATATCGACAGTGGATGTTCAAAACATATGACAGGTGATAAAGAAAAAATTGAGTCATATAGTACCTTGGAGAAGGAGAAGAAGGTCTCGTTTGGAAATGACACCCTTGCGCTCAAAAGGTAAAGGTTCTATTCTTTTAAAAGAAAATGTCAAAGCAGGAAATGTTATGTATGTTGATGGCTTAAAACATAATCTATTGAGTGTCAGTCAGATGTGCGATCAAGGAACATAGGTAATATTTCAATCAAATGGATGTAGTGTTCGGGATCTTGATACATGAGAAACAATGATCAAAGGCATAAGAACTCCAAATAATTTATACATATTCAAAGAAGGACAACAACAATGCTATCAGAGCAAGAATGATGAACACTGGCTATGGCACCTCAGGTTGGGGCATCTAAGCTTCTCACAGATAAGGAAAGCATGCAAATACCAGGAAGTTCATGGTCTTCCAGACATCAGAATTCTAGACAATACAATATGCAAGTCATGTCAGTTTGGTAAGAAAGCCAGAACTAACTTCCCTGAGAAGGAAGGATCAGCTAGCAGGCCACTTGAGCTCGTCCATACTGATGTATGTGGTCCGTCTAGGGAAAGGTCACCTCGGGGAGAAGAATACTTTATATTATTCATTGATGACTATTCAAGGATGGTTTGGATAGGACTTATGAAGCACAAAGATGAAGCCTTAGAAAAATTCAAATCCTTCAAAGCTTTGGTTGGAAACGAATCAGATCACAAAATTAAATGCCTCAGGTCTGATAGAGGTGGGGAGTTTACCTCAAATGAATTTTTCGATTTTTGTGAAGAACATGGAATAAGAAGAGAATTCACTACAACCATGACTCCTTAGCAAAATGGAGTAGTGGAAAGGATGAACAGAAAGGTTCAACAAATGGATCATGCTATGTTTGATGAGTTTGGAACTCCCACAACTTTCTGGGGTGAAGCCGCATTTGCTGCAGTTATTATTCTCAACAAAAAAAATGTCCAGGTGAACAGCACTCAAACCCCTCATGAGCTCTGGTATGGTGAGACTCCTTCGGTAAAATATTTCAAAATTTTTGGAAGCAAATGCTATATCAAAAATATTGATGAACATCTTGGCAAGTTTGAATTTAGAGCACATGAAGGCATTCTCCTTGGTTACTCTCCCCACAACAAAGCTTACAAGTGTTATAATAAAAGGCTTGGAAAAATTGTTGAAAGCATTGATGTAGTGGTTGATGAAGAATAAAACACTCCTAGGTAGGTAAGATCTGAAGATTTCGAAGACGATGAGGACTATCTTTCAACACCAAATCAGGCTTATGATGAAGAAGAAGCTTAAGAGGCACCAGAGGAATAGACAAGGATAGAAGAGAAGACTCCATCCAGATACGTTCAAAAGAATCATCCAGAAACTCAAACTTTGGGCCAGAAAGAGGCAGGTATACAAACAAGAAGAACAATTGCAGAAGCTTCAAGCTATTTGGCATTACTCTCCTCCACTGAACCACAAAATGTAAGAGAGGCATGCAACGATGAATGCTAGGTCAAAGCAATGTATGAAGAACTTGATTATATCGAAAAGAATAACACTTGAGAGTTGTTTCCTAGACCAAAAGATAAGAATGTCATAGGGACAAAATGGATCTTCAAAAACAAGTTGAATGAAAATGGGGAAGTCATTAGAAACAAGGCCAGACTTGTTTCTAAATGGTACGCATAGCAAGAAGGAATAGACTTTGAAGAAAATTTTGCTCCTGTTGCTAGACTTGAGGCCATCAGAATGTTCCTTGCTCTCTCTAGCTTTCAGAAGTTCAAAGTATTTCAAATGGACATGAAATCAACCTTTCTGAATGGAGACTTAGAAGAAGAAGTGTACATTGAGCAGCCAGATGGATTCATCCTTGGTAATGATCCAAATATTGTATGCAAACTAAAGAAGGCTCTCTATGGTCTCAAACAGGCTCCAAGGGCTTGGTACTATTGTCTGGACAAATACCTTCATCAACAAGGTTTTTCAAAAGGATCAGCAGATAGCAATCTCTATATAAAATTGAAAATAACAAATTTCTAGTACTTGTTGTCTATGTAGATGATATCATCTTTGGTAGCAATAAAGAAGCTATGAATCAAAACTTTGCCTTCATAACGCAGAAGGAATTCAAAATGTCTTTGCTTGGAGAACTGACATATTTTCTTGGTTTATAAATCCAACAAAATAAAGGTGGTATCTTTTTATCTCAAACCAAGTACATTAAGAAGATCTTGAAGAAGTATGGCATGGAATATTTGAAACCAATATGTACTCCCATGGTCACAGGATGTAGCCTCAGTGCAAATGATGAATCAGCAGTAGTGCATCAACCAACCTATAGATCCATGATTGGAAATCTGCTCTATTTAATAGGTACCCGAACGGACATCATGCATGCAGTAGGAATGGTTGGAAGATTTCAGGCAAATCCTAAGGAAACTGATCTTCAGGCCGTAAAGAGAATTTTCAAGTATCTTCAAGGAACTCAAAACTATGGCCTATGGTATCCTAGAGATACGGAGCTCACTCTTCATGGTTATACAGATGCAGATTGAATTGGAAGTGTGGATGACAGAAGAAGCACTAGTGGCGGTGCATTCTTTATGGGTTCCAGATTAGTATCTTGGTTCAGCAATAAAAAAAGTTCTATTTCATTATCTACAGCTGAAGCAGAATATGTGGCTGCTACATCCTATTGCACCCAACTCCTTTGGATGAAGAAAACCTTGCATTATTATCAAATCACTTGTACTCCACCTATCTCCATCTTATTTGATAATACAAGTGCAATAAACATTTCGAAGAATCCAGTCATGCATTCAAAAACCAAGCACATACCTATCAAATATCATTTTCTTCGGGAACAAGTGATAGAACAAAAAGTCAAGTTGGAGTATGTTCCCTCTAAGGAAGAAGTTGCTGATATACTCACCAAACCACTGCCTAGGGAGACATTTGAATACCTCACACAGAAGTTGGGAGTCGTTGATGCTTCATCCTGCTGTTGAAACTTGTCTGTTTCAGAGAAAAAGTTGTTGTACGCGAGTTGGATGAGGAGGATCCACGTACATACGTCGGTTTATGCAAATACGTTCACGCATATGGAGGTTTGAAGGATATCAGCAGGGACAAAGACCATCTGGCACAGGTTCAGGGGGAGTAGATAATCTTCTAATGATGCATTGCTATCATTACCTTAGAAGATTTTGGTTCAAGATCTCAACTTTTTCTCGTTTCAAGTGAAACACATGCAGAGGAAGAACAGAAAGAGAACATGGTTGCTGATCTGTAGAGTGATTGACAGATGCTACTGATATCAGTTATTAGTGACTTTCATAAGTCTTGCTATTTCGTCTCTATGTCATGTATATCGTTTATTGTCAAGGTCATGTAACAGCCTATTTTGGTTTCCCCACTATGCCTGGGATGAATGATGTAATGGACTTGGTTGTCTTCTATAAATTTTTGGTGTATCCCCACTTGGTTGGGTGATGGATGTATGTATAGAGTCTGTTGGTGATGGGAAGGTTTTTTATGATGTATAAGCCATGGTTCTTCTTGATGAACATCTTTTTGCAAATCTTGCCTACAAGTCAGGGGGAGCTTGGTCAGCACAGCAGAACAAAGATTTCAGCATGTACTCAGGGGGAGCACAAACCTTTGCCCTTGATGACAAAGGGGGAGAATGACTTTTGAGGATCTTGGGGTTGCCAACAAGTCCAAAGGGGGAGATTGTTGGCATTATGACACAGGTTTGGTGCTATGGCACTAGTGTTGTCCTTGATGGAAACTCACTCTAGTGACAGATCATAGTTCAGGAACTCAGGAAGAACAAAAAGACATATACGTAGGTACACTTTGATGAAGCTGCATATACATGTGGGTTGGATGTTCCCAAGGCGCGTATGCATATACATGCACTTTCATGCAAGGAAAAGTGCGTACATGTGGGAGAACTTATTTTTGGTCACTGGTATTTAGTCCTTGGTATTTGAACCTATGTTTTTGGGCCATGGTATCTCGTCATAAGTGTTGATCCCAAGTATTGGGTCCATGGTATTGAATTGTTATGGTTTTTGGATCGTGCTATTGTGAAAGGCCTAAGGCTATAAAAGAGGAAGGAGATCATTTGGCAAGGCATGATCTGAATTATTGAATATCTGATAAAGTGCTAGATCTAGAATACTGTGATTGGGTTATGGTGCAGATATGGATCTGAAGGAAGAAGGAACCTGAGCGCAAGGAGAAGGATAAGTTCTTTTGATGGGTCAAAATCTTAAGGCTTGAATGATAGTATCTTTGTATGATTTTGATCTGTCCTATGTGGCGCTTGCTTGATCTATAAATCTAGTAATCTCGATAAACTAATATCTGAACATTTCAAGGGGTAAATTATCTTTATAGATCCGTACGCAGGTTCAGTCAAGTGAAGGTGCATATACACATAGTTTCTGTAAGTCAAAAGGGCGTATACGCAGGTTGATCTTAACACAGAAGCGTATGTATGTAGGTTTCTGAATATTTAATTAGTGTACATCTCTTAATTTATGTTCTAGCTGCTTCTGTTGATTATTGCAGTGATCTGGGTTCAAAATTTGCGATGTGATTACAGTTACTATGATCTGGGTACAGTTGTCAGAAAAGTGTTTATTTTGATTCAGTCTTGATTGGTGAAAACGTGATTGGCTGATGTTTGATTGATGTTATTTGTGGATCCAGTCTAAAAATTTATGAAACATGGTCCCTGGAAGAAAGAGAAGGTTGTAGCCTTCTGCAGGTAGCAGCCTGCGTACTAATATCTCAACTAGTATAAGAACTAAGGGGGTTGTATCTCCCTTCCAGGAGAAGCTGGAAAATGAGAGAGGGTTGTAGCTCTCTGCAAGTAGCAGCTTGCGTACTGGTAAAGGACTGCACCAGTATAGAATCATTGTAAAAAGAAGTTTCTAATTAAGAGAAGATAGAGACGAATTGCAGCAGGTGGTTTTCACCCACATTGGGTTTCCACCTTATATCTTGTGTTCTTGTGTGTGGTTGTCTTCTGCTCTGTTTTACTATTCATGGTAACTGTTTATATGATTCTATTGCATAAATTAATAAACATCTGTAGAATAAAGTAAATTATAAATCTACATAGTATACGCGGGTTTCGTTATCTGTAGTTGCGTATATACGCGGGTTCATCTAACTGAAGTAGCGTATATGTTATGGGTTTAAAAAAGAAAATAATTGACCAGATAATATTGATTCATGCCCCCTCTCAGTATTATTTCCAACAGATGATATTATCATTATTATATTTTTATTTGATTTATATATTAGAAAGTATCATTATTATTTTGGTAGAGAATTATAATGTATGGTGATATTACCATCTTTGGATGTATGTTGTTAATTTATCATAGAATAATGATATTCTTGAAATATTTTGATCTATTAATCATATTTGAATTGAATTTGTTTTGATTAAAAATAATACTAATCTTATTATTATTATGTTGCTATTTTATACATATGTGTTGAAAATTGTCAATGAATCATTGTATATGATGACATTGTTATTTTTTGGATGGATGTTGTCAATTTCCCTTAAATTTCTTTACAAATGATTTTGAATAGTGATATCTTTTTTAATGATAATTAGAAACTATGATAGATTTCACTATGCAGTTGAAATTAGTAAAATGAATCTATAAAGGGTGTCACATATGTAAAGAAAAATATACTCTACATAAGAAGTCAAATGCAGATGTAACCATGGATGAAAAATTGAAAGTAAAATTGGATGTTATACTAAGAATTAATACAAAATGCAAATAATGACATACAAAGTGTTTTAAACTAGAAGTGAAAAATTGTTCAATAGTTGACACAAAGAAGGGAACAAAACATGGCATACAAAAGGATATCAAATTGGGCAAAAACAAGGACACATAAATGGAAACCAAATTAGATGCAAAAAAATACAGACAACTAGATGTAAAATAAGATGCAAAATTGAGTGATAAAAAGAAGAAAAAAATGTTACAAATTAAGATGCCCAATGATGATGCAAATAATCGTGTAAATTTGGGATGCAAACTTGGGTGAAAAAAAGGAAAAAAAAAGATGTAAGAAAATACATAAAACAAGATGAAAAATGGCACTAAAAAAAGGTGAAACCAAGGATGCCATATTGGATGTAAAAAAAGATGCATAATCGAATGCAAATTTAGGCTCAAACTTAGACACAAAATTATATGCAAATGTGGACACCAAATGAGATAGAAAAAGATGCAAATTTGGATGGTGAAAACAATGTAAAACTAGACACCAAAAAAATGCAAAATTGGATGAAAAAGTGGGCATAAATAGTGGTGTAACATTCGACACATAAGTATACACAAAAAATGGTGAAAAAATGGGCATAAAAATAGCTCAAAATTGGATTAAAAAATGATGCAAAACTTGGTGCAAAAACAAATACAAAAGCAGATATAAAAAATGGCTCTAAATTGAATGTACCATTAGACACAAAATAAGATGCAAAGGTGGAAACAACACATGACTCAACATAAGATGAAAATATAAATGAAAATTTGGATGCTCAAAATGATGTAACATTGGATGCAATAAATGGTGTTAAAAATGATGCAAAATTGGATGCAACAAATGACACAAAATATGGTGCAAAATGGGATGGAAAAAATTGAGACAAATCAAACGTAAAAGTGGACGTAAAAAATGTTCCAAGAAAAGATGCAAAAATGGGCACAAAAATGAATGAAAAATTTGGTGCTAAATCAAATTCAACACATGGTGCAAAGATAGGCACCAATTCTGGTGCAGAAATAGGTACAAAATTAGAAGCAAAAACTAGTGTAAGACTAGATGCAAAACTTGGTGTAAGACTATATGCAAAAACTGACACAAAATGGATGTAGAAAAAGACGTTAAATTCGATGGAAAATACAATGTAAACTTGATGCAAATGATGGCACAAAAATGGAAGAAAAGAATGACACAAAATAGGAAGAAAAAGACGATGAAAAATAGATGCAAAGAATGACACAAAACTAGAAGAAAAATGTTGTCATAAAATAAGATGCAAATCTTGGTTCAAAATTTGACACAAAGATGCATAGTTTGGTGTAAAAAATGATGCAAAATCTACCATGAAAAAGGATGCAAAATCAGGTGCAAAAAATGATGCTTTAAAAATTGTACAATAGAGCCAGATTTAGCCCTAAGTTGCTCATCACAATTACAAAAAAGAATTGCACTAAAATCTGGCACAAATTGCTGGTTTTGTTGTAGTGTCAACAGGTTTGGCAAATAAAGTTACAAAATTATAATGTCTACTCCTTGAAAAGAAGAATATTGTTGATTATATTCCAAGACATTCGTCACACAACTATTGATTAATACAAGATGTCAATTCCCAATGTTCTATGGGGCAGTAAAAGGGAAGTTGAGACAACTCAACATGGGACGGATAATGTAGCTTCATATTTAGACCCACGTGTGCTCAACAATAGACATCCATAGAAAAGGAGAGGGGAATAAGACTATTTTTGTAATAACAAAGAGGAAAATAAAACTCACACTACATGCAGCTAATGGTAATGGACTCAAAATATTATATAGTTTAGTGATATAGTCACTACTCTCTTACAACACTCTATAATGGAGAAGAGTTTTAGCCTCTAGTAGCATTGTTGATGTGAGTTGTGCTTACATCACCCAATAAACATGTGAAATCTGATTGCAATTTTGTAATACCACCAATTCCTTGAAAAGTGTCTCTAATGTATTGGAGTGTGCCCACAATTTCCATCATATTAGGTCATCCTTCAGGAGAATCTCTTGTGCAAATAAAAACCATGCTTAAGGATTGATTGAGACAACCAAGATATTTATCTATTTGAGTGTTCATACTAGCCCGTGTCAATCAAGCCCCCTAGCAATAATTTGTCTATCTATATGATACTTAATATAATGTATAAAAAATAAATGGCAAATAGAAAGCACCAAATGCCATCCACGTATGGTAGGATAAATACTCTGTGATATGATCACATGTACTTAAGAAACGAACCTTCCAAATAAAATCCAAACAAAGGGAATGTTATCCTGCTATGTTCATGAAATATTTCCACTCCAAATTAATTGCCTACATTTATGACATCATTGGAAGTTGTATGCATTATATCATTATATGCGGTGGAAAATCAATATTAACCTTACATGTTATGCTTCATTACTAACTAAAAATATACTTACCTTAGAAATCGAGGTTAGGATAGCATATATTTTGTCATATGCAAGATAGCGAGATTTGAGGGTAACAACATTTAATAATATGAATGAAACTGAGTCAGGACTATGAATTGGAGTAGACCATATGGGCCCAACTATATTAAATTTCTTGCCACAATCATTGAATTCTTGAGGAACAATTGGGCCACAACTAGGTGCATATCATAAACTATTATTCTTGAGCATACCAAGGCCATGGGTTGCAAGCATCAGCTAAATTTGAAGCAAGACTAAACTTTCATATATTTTACAACACATTTTTTTAAAAAATGATTTCATTACTTTAGTGTACATTGCTAAAATAGGTTTCTAAAAACATTTGAAGATCTGAAGCTTTTGTGCAGTCTATTTTGTGCCTAAAAAAATTGAAGACTTATCACCATATTTGAAAATGGTAAGTTAAGCATACCTTGTTGATAGTTAATGCTAGAGGCTGTAAATGGAATGGATCACATCCAACACATTGGTACACATAAGACAATTATAGAGGTATATTTTTAATTGCATTTACAAACCTACAAGCACACAAAGAAGGTTAGATATTTATGGCTATCAAAGGAAGACCCAATCAATGTTGTAAGATTATGTTCTTTATTTCTCGAATCATTCAATCCAATCACTAAAGAAAGTTCAATGAGGTGGAAATATATATAGAAAATAGAAACTAACGTTACCACTAAATTATGGGGGGGCGGGTGTGCTCCTTTCCAATGTCATTGGAAGATAGAAATAGGAATAACCTCGACTAAGTAGTAGTTGGAACTTCTATAATTCATTGTCCTTTCAATTTGTGATTACACTTAAAACTGTAACTCAAATAAACTGTAATTGTAATACACAGAATCTGTTTCTATAATACACAAAGAATTTGTGTGAGGAAGAATGGTTGATTTGAGAAGAGGAATTAATGGAAGAATGAGAAAGTATGAGTGCATCCTGATCATTGGTGTAGAGCTCCATGTTCTTCACATACACAACTAACTGAATAGTTTTATTTGGCACCTGACTCCTTGAGTCCCTTGATCCTATCCTACAGATGCTTCAGATACTTGATGATATAGAAGCAAGTATAGACCAATAAAGAAGAATCCAATATTACTCTATATTATTATAATACTATGATAGTTTGGGTTGAAGAATCATGTTTTTTAGTGTACTTTTACAAGTTTGGTTCTTGTAGATGGGACTATTAGACCTTATTCTGAGTGGAATAATTACATTTCATAATTTTCGTAATGAAAACCTGTAATTTCAACAACCCATCAAAAATAGATCTAATTTGTAAATAAAGCACAATGAAAAGTACACGAATGATCTATTCTAGCTATATTAAGAATTCTCTAAACCATGGAAGAGTACTTACATTAACTCTAGAAATAGTTGGTGGTACTTTATGGGAGAGAACCAAGATAGAGTGAAGAAATAAATTGTATCTAGATATGGTGGATGATAGGATCAATTACATTTTATGAAGGTAATAAATAAACACTAAATACCATAGTACTAAATTTTGTACATGATAAGATACACATCATTTGAGGGATTTATGACCTAGTAGTTTTTCAGTGTGATTTTTTGGAAAGTTTCCTAGTTTTTTTTTCTATCTAGTTTGTTCTGGCCAACATTCATTGAAATCACAAGTTTGGTAGGTGAAATATTCACAATTGAAGTGATTCAGATGTTTTTGAGGGTGTTGAATCCATATATGTAGTAAAAAAATCAGTTTAAACAACATAAATCCAAATTTTCCCACAAAATTTTTCACAAAATTTTGACTAAAAAAATACTAGAAAATCCAAAAAAATTGCACTTAAAGCTACTCCCTTTATGTTGGCATTATGGTTCTGGTATGATTATATGTTTCAGATGTTTTACTTAATGGCAACACCCATGGCATGGCTCTCATTTTTGATGAAAAATAAAGAAGTACGCAGGAGAACAGTTCAGGAAATCCGTACCCGCAGCTATACCGTGCAGGGACCGCGTCCAAATACGCGGGTCACCCATTCATGGGGTGCGTACCCCAGTGCACACATTCCAAGGCAGTTAAGGCGCCCACCCGTGGGGTTTCTCAGTGGTATTTAGCCAACCAGTATTGGGTTATCATGGTTTTGGCCCGCAGTTATTGTTTATTTATTATTATTATTGAGCCCCATGATCCTTGATTTGAGGAAAGAGCCAGCCTATATAAAGCAAAGGAGATCATTTGGCTTGGGCATCTTTTGTGTCTTTGAATATCTTAAGATCTGATCTATTGGGTTCTCGGTTCTTAAAGGATTGATTTATAAAGGAGAAGTTAGAAGCGAATCGGCAAAGGGTGATCTCTTGAGCACAAGTTCAGATCTGAGCATCTGAGATAATTTCAGCCCTAGTCTAAGGTACGCAGAAGCGCCAAAGGTTCAGTGCGTGGGTACGCAGAGGCGCCGAAGGTTCAGTGCGTGGGTACGCAGAGGCACCGAAGGTTCAGTGCATGGGTACGCAGAGGCGCCGAAGGTTCTGTGCGTGGGTACGCAGAAGTGGCGAAGGCTCAGTGCATAGGTACACAGGGCAATAGTGGTTCAGGTGCGTGCTTTCTGTAGCAGCACGCGACGCGATTATTCTTCTGGGTGCGTACCTGCTGTGAAAGTACGCGGCGCGATAGTGCCTTTGGGTGCGTACTGTATGCAGTGCAGTGAAAGGAGCAGTGCATGGCCACGCAGTCTAGAAGAAGGAGATCTGCGGGTATACGCAGAGAGGCAGAAGGTGAACTGCGTAGCAGCGCAGGCCAGTAAAAGAAAAACCGCGTATCTGTGTTAAGATCTTCTGTTGGTTGAATTTTTCTGTTGATAAGGTGTTCTGGGTTCTGTTCTATTATTGTTGATCTGGTTATTGCAGCTGACTGTATAATTTACATGTACTTGATGATCATCTGATATATATGGATCCAATTTGAAAATGTATGAAAAGTGGTCCTTGAAAAGAAGTAGGGGGTTGTAGCTCCCTTTCAGGAGAGACTGGAAAACGAGAGAGAGTTGTAGCTCTCAGCAGGTTGCAGCCTGCGTACTGGTAAAGGACTGCACCAGTACAAGACCATTGTAAAAGGAGTTTCTAAATTGAAAGAAGATAGAGACATATTGCAGCAGGTGGTTTTTCACCCACATTGGGTTTCCACCTTATATCTCGTGTTCTTTGATGTGACTGTCTGTTTTTCTTGTTCATGCTCATTATTTTATGGTACTGATATGCAAAAATAATTCAAAGTGTAAATAAGGAAGATTTGGTAAAAGAACTAGATAATACTAATTCAGCCCCCCTCTCAGTATTATTTTCAGCAACTCCTTCAATGGTGTAAAGTGCTTGCAACCAATACTAGTTAATTCAGAAGAAATTCAATATGACTTTGCATGTAAGGAGGTCCTCGAGGACATTCAAGAAATGTCCACTTCACGACCTGTTATTCATCGCCTTTGAATTTTCTTCATGGTTGGAAGGAACACTATTGTTTTGTACATGAAGTATCATTTTTGTTCCATAATATTGTAGATTATGTCCATGTTATTGTGCTACACACTTCTTTGACGTTGCTCTTTTTCAGTGATTCCAAAATATGTATATTTATCCCTTCAAAATTTACATAATATACATATCAGCATTTGTAGAAACTTCAATTTATTATTTTTCGTTCATTTTTTATATGTCTATAAATTGATTTTTTTCTTTCTTATCTATTCGTTCTATCATTAAATGATGATCAAATTAAAAAAAAAAAAAAAATGAAAAATGAAAAATCACTTATCTTTCTCTTCTCCTATCAATGTTTGATGCTATAATAGCATATATTTTGGCAATAGTCTTGTTTAATAATTCCAACATATGTGTTCTTACCCCTTCAAAATTTACATAATATATATATCATCATCTGCAACAATGTGAATTCATTCTTACTCCACCATTTATGTGTCTATAAATTGCATGTTTGTTTCCTTACCTATTGTTCCAATCATTGAATGATGTTCAAATGAAAAAATGGAATTCTAAAACTTGTAACACATTTTAAAAGCATACAAAATTCATTGATGATTCACTCTAAGTTGCTTATGTCTCCAAACTAATGATAAATTATTTCTACTTTCTTAGATATGCCAAGAAACAATCAAAATGCGGATAAAAATGAACAAAGATGTATTCTTTATGCACAAAAAAAATATACAATAAGTGTACATTGATGACTTCTTTATATAAACAACAAAAAACCTACTACTTCCACTACATCCCTTCCCACCTCAAGTTCTCTCCTAACTATGGAAACCAACTCACCTCACCTTCATCAAAACCAATATAACCCCCCCTTTAATGAAGAACACCATCGCTTTCGACAAAGGAAAGATAAACTTTCTACCATGCATGTTTGCACAATATGCAAAGAATCATACCCAGGTGTGAAAATAAGGCTTTTACATGGTATCCTTTCTTTCTTTAATTGTGCACCATTTAAATCTACTAATTATTTTTCTCATCTGAACAGCATGGACCCTGGCGAACAAGCATATGTCCTTGAAAATTTAACACATGTTGAGGAAATCCTCATTGCACGTGTGAACCCCATCGTACAAGTCACTCATGCCCTTCGTGGTCAAAACAAATATAGTGGCCATACAATTAGATTCCCTCAAACAATCACTATTATTGCCAAATACTTACCTCGAATGGTTTCTAAATTAGACGTCCTCATTGTGAAAGGGCACAATCCTTTTGAAAAGGTTTATGAATTCTTTGTTTGCAAGTCACATGTACTTGTGGCACTTGAATAAAAACTAAATAATGATCCCTACTACAATGATGTCCAACTCAACCCATATGCAATTTATGCTCTGCCATATCAACCATTTAAATATTTCTTCTCTTCTTAATAATTTAACCACCTCCTCTTTTTAACCCCATCAAACCATTGTTGATTATACTTATGATCCTAATGTCATGCTAACTCCATTAGATATCCAACCTTCTTCTTTCATTCCAATACTCCCAAACTCACATACTAAACTTGAGCACATTTGTGCTTATTTTCACTCGACCCATAAAATTCAATAAGCTTAGTTGATTGGCCTACAATATCTCTATCGTCTATGAATGAATATTGCACTGAGGGCCTCTTTGCTATGGCATTCCCCACACTCTTTCCTACCAGAATTTCCATGATCATGCAACCAAGAATTACAAAAGTTGAGATGCATGCATATGCTTTACACTTGTTGCACTATCATGAACTAATTTGGCCAACATCAAAGTCTCCTCTACTACCTCTATAACATTCTAATGTGCCATTGTAGCTCAGCATCTGCTATTGTTTTTGTGAAGAAATACATTGAGAACAAATGGCCAACAATTGTTTCAAATCTATGACAATGTCTTTGTGACTTCCCAGATTCAAAAGTTCTCAAACAAGTCATGTGCTTAGGCTTAGGACTACAAAGAACATGATCTTTGTGGAACCAACAATGGTGTGAACTAACTGACATTATCACACAAATTAGAAGCCCAAAATTCTTCTTTACTCTCAGTGCAACTGATACCAAATGGCATGACTTGCACATGATCATGCCTACGAATGTTTCCTCTAGTTTGAACAAGAACTTCCAATGTAAAATTCAAAACATAATTAAAAACCCACATCTAATATCCTAATATATGCATCGCATATTTACAATTTTCCTTGAGGAAGTCCTACGAAAAGGTCTCCACATAGTTTGTTATTGGTGCAAGTATTTTTTAATAACCATTTTTCTCTACATTAATTTATACACTGCAAATATGTCTAAACCAACTTTGACTTTCATAATATATTTAGATACGAATGGAAACATAGAGGATCTACACACATACATGGCTTCCTTTGGTTGTTAAACGTACCAAATATGGAAACTCTTGATTGAAACAATGAAACAAAAGTTTTTGATGGTCAGAAATATTTTGATCACTATGTAGCTGCCTAGAATTCGTAACACCCCCAACATCGCAATCTTGCGCTTCACCAATTATCAATTAATAACCAATGTCTTCTTGACACAACATCAATCTTCAGGTCAACCCAATCTAAAGACTATGAAGAGCTTGTCAATTGCAATCAACATCACATAAAGTGTCATGAATGTTCTTGTCTTCGCAAAAAAGACAATGTTTTTAGTTGTCGATATGGAGTACCGTGGGAGTCAAACTCCACATATTCACTGTTCATTAACAATAAAGGTTGAAAAACCTATGTCCCTACTTGCAATGATGATAGATTGAATATCCATAATGTCGATCTACTTTCTCTCTGGAGAGAAAATGTTGATTATCAGCCAGTTCTATCCCATCAGGTTGGGTTAAGCTATATTTCAAAGTATGCAGCAAAAGAAAAAATAAGATTAGAAAGCTAACCCCGAATGTTATCATGTCTCTCGCACAATGTCATTATAGAAGCACCTATTTTTACCGTCTTTTGGAAACTCCTTACAGAGACCATTGTAGATAAAGACATTGGCACACAAGAAATATGCCATATGTTACAAAAACTACCCCTCTCACTCTACAATCTCACATTTATTTCTTTGAATGTTAATAGAAATATTTTTAGACATGTTTCTCATGATTATGAAAGTCCTCTTTCACCACCGACCTTCATTCTTGCATACATGAATATCCATGTATCATTGGAATCGTTGCTCCTCCTTGAATCTGAATGCTCTTGGTCATTTTCTGTTTGTCGAAAACAAAACTAATGGAAACACATATTCCCTCCAATGATTGTACATGTCTTGCCATGATACACCACCATCCCTTCCCCTAATAATCCTTTTTATGCCAATTTTTGCTGGAGTGAACTACTATTGTGTAGAATTTCTCACCGTAGATCACCAGATAATGCAATATACTAAAGTAAAATACTTGATCTACTTCTACAAACAAGCTTGCTGAAGCTTAATTGATTTTGAGCAAGATCAAACAAAACACATATAACCAGAAGAAGAATCAATGCACATGAAAACACATAACATACTCAAGGGAAAGCCCCAACTACGATCTCTGTATTATCATACAAGTGGTAATATCTGAGGATTACACAAATATTTAGCTCTCAATCTATCCAGCACTCGGTAAAATCCCTCACTGTTGCTCATAGACAACATAGAAAAGAGATATGCCTTCCTTCAGTCCTCCAAGCCTCCTATTTCCTTACGCAGTTTCTCCTGGGTCCTCTGGCTACCATCGGTGTGAATTGACCTCTCACACAACTCACCAAACTCACAAGTAACTGTGCAATCCTGAAGGAGATAATTCCTTCTACATGGATGAGTTTGCTATATAGGAAAAATCCTCCAATTGATAGTACATTGTCCCTTCCTTGATCTCAACTGGGTCTTTCTCTGAACTGACATGCATAAATTATTTATGAGAGAATATTTAGTTATCTCGAGAACACTAGTTGCATGCATGCATGCATTAACTAACTAAAATCACAATTAGTTCCTCCAACTGTTTGGAACTAATAACTAGACTTACTCAGTTAACTGAGCTAACTAATTACAACTCAAATACAACTCATCCTTATCTCCCTAATTAATGGATAATTTCCTCAATCAAAGGGATAACTGTTGCATGTCTTCACATAGACTTCATGTTTGATTTTCTCCAACTATTTAACTCAAGATGAATTAATTAATTATTTTTGCAAACAACTGCTAAAATCAAACTCAAATTTTAATTCTTAATTTTAGTTCAGGAACTAATTAAAAATTGAATGTATCTCAAAATTCTATTTATAATAGTTCTATTTTTAGCACTTCTATTTTTAACATTTCTTGTTGCTATTTTCAACACTCCCTCTCAACAAGAAGGGCATTTAACTTGAACTCGATCCTGAACCTTTAGAATGTTCTGCATGCAACACTTCTCTCAAGTGTTGTCACTCCAACAACTCCAGAAACAAAACAATATCCAACTTGAATTAGAATGATGCCTCTGTCACCAAAGTCTCTAACTGTTATTGCCTCTGTCGACTGAAAGCTCTGCACCTCTGTGCCCTTTAGTATCTGACTGCTCTAGACTCTAGATCTTTGATCTTTGACTCCATCAATCACACTGATTCCTCCTTATACATCTGTGTTGTTGCTGGTCCTATCTCCCATCACTGCATCTGCACTGCAGCTCCTCTCATCATGTTGCAGCATGCTGCCCACTGTTGCACTACAACTCAGTTACTCAAAAGTAAGTAACTAATCTCCCAACTAACATCCCTGTTGGGCTAGAAACATCCTCTGATGTTGAAGCTCCCTCTCCCACTGACAAGTGCTCCCTCTCTGACCTCTCCATTTTCGCAACAACTCCTTGCATCTCACACCATTGCACACCTCTTTGTGCCATCCTGCACTGGTGCAACACTCATGTGCCTCCTGCATTGTTTCATCCTGCTAGCTCCACACTGTCTTGGGACTCCTACACTATAGCTCTCTCTTCTGCTCCATTAGCATCCATCTCTACCAACTTAGCTAGTCCTATTACTCCTCGTCAAGGTTCCCATAGCAAGGTCTAATCAAAGAGGCTGGGTACCTCAAGGATCCTACCCCTATTTCAACCTTCTTGGGATACTCATTTCACATGGCCCCACCTCACACCTGGAGGTATGGATGCATGTGATCCCTCTGCCCACTTGGCTCGAAATGCCTCCGTAATAGAGGTCTTTGCATGAGTGGATACCTCCACTCGGTCTCTTCTCGGCTTCTCCAGTTGTGGCTGCTCTAAGACCTCTTGAAGTTGCTTCACCAATTGTGGCTCCTCAACAATTGTCTAAGACTTCCTCTGGCACTGGATGTTGAGAGGTAATTTACTCTCCCTCTCAACCACCAACTATCTAACCTTTGACTTGCTACTCAAGGATTTTCATGCATCTTGAACCTCAATAGCATACAGGTTCTTGGCTAGCACACCAATCTGTTTAATCTATCCAATTGTCATGAAATTTTTGGGAAAATAGCTTATTTTAAATCAACAATATCTCCCTTATCCAAACTCTGATTTAGATGATTTTTTTTTTTTTTAATTTGGTTATTTTTCTAGAAGGAATCCAAATATGTTATTTTTTCTAAAAAGTTTGCATAAAAAAATTCAGATCCGCTTTGAAAACTCGTGGCCCAATTTTTTTTTTTACTTTGAATTCTCTTCTTCGTATACTGTTTACTGCTCCAATAAAATTTTCTCTGATACCATGTAGAATTTCTCACTGTAGATCACCAAATAATGCAATATACTAAAGCAAAATACTTGATCTATTTTTACAAACAAACTTGCAGAAGCTTAATCGATTTTGAGCAAGATTAAACAAAACACATATAACCAGAAGAAAAATCAATGCACATGAAAACACAAAAAATACTCAGGGGAAAGCCTTAGCTAAAAACCTCGATGTCTGTATTATCATACAAGTGGAAATATCTCAGGATTACACAAAGCTTTAGCTCTCAGTAAAATCCCTCATTGCTGCTCATAGATAGAATAGATAATACATATGCCTTCCTTCAGTCCTCCAAGCCTCCTATTTGCTTGCACAGTTTCTCCTGGGTCCTCTAGCTGCCACTTGTGTGAATTGACCTCTCACACAACTCACCAAACTCATATGTAACTACGCAATCCTGAAGGAGATAATTCCTTCTGCATGGATGAGTTTCCTATATAGGAAAAATTGTCCAACTGATAGTATAATGTCCCTTCCTTTGATGTCAACTGGGTCTTTCTCTGAACTGACATGAATGAGTTATTAATGAGAGAATATTCAGTTATCTCAAGAACACTAGTTGCATGCATGCATGCATTAAATAACTAAACTCACAATTAGTTCCTCCAACTGTTTGGAACTAATTTAACTGGACTTAACTCAGTTAACTGAGCTAAATAATTACAACTCAAATACAACTCATCCTTATCTCCTTAATTAAGGGATAACTCCCTTAATCAAAGGGATAACTGTTGCATGTCTTCACATAGACTTCATGTTTGATTTTCTCCAACTAATTAACTCAAGATGAATTAATTAATTATTTTTACAAACAACTGCTAAGATCAAATTCGAATTTTAATTCTCAATTTTAGTTCAGGGACTAACTAAAAATTGAATATATCCCGAAATGCTATTTATAGCACTGCTATTTTTAGCACTTCTATTTTTAGAATTTCTTATTGTTATTTTCAACATATTGTACTTCCCTTTCCACACACTCCGCAATGACATTGGAGCCACTGATTAGGAAATAATTGCACACTAGGAACAAAATAAAGGGACATATATACCATGGCATGTTCATCGAGAGATTCAAAACCCAAAAACTCCACAACCCACGGATCAATCTACTCCTATGGCTACCCCTCCTGACCCACCTCCTAACCCCATGCAATTGAATGAATGGAAAATCCTCTCTCACCTCCACCCAGGCTACAAAATTGAAATTGGTGACCTTGAAATGATTGGCCATCATGACTTTGATGCTAACCACAGTTGATGGCATACTGCTATCCCTCTCCACTTGCAAGAAACTACCATAAATTTCATTAAATTCAACCACTCAAATACTCAAAACCAACATCATCCTTTTTCAACCCTCCCCCAATATCACACCTTTTATCCCACCCAACAAACAACTTTTACCATTGTTTTTTCTTACTTAAAAAACACTTCACCAAAAACCCCCACTCAGAATCATCATACAAGGGATAGTTGGGATAGGAAAATCTTATTTAATTAAATGTTTTTGATGTGCTTTTATGGAAGACTCCCCAACAAGCACAAACACTTTGTTGTTACCTTCATCCACCAACATTGCAACTTTCAATGTAAATTCCCTTACAACCACTCTTCTCTTTATATATATATCCAATCAATGCATCCTCTTAAAGGACAGTCACTCTTAGACTCACAAGACCAGATCTGTCATGTAGAGTACATCCTCATTGATGAGATGGTCTTCATCGGTCCAAAAGTTTTTTCCAACATTGATGATCACTTAAAGATGCATTCCCCCTTCATCAAAATTCACCATTTAGAAATCACTCCACTATCCTTGTCGGAGATTTAAGCCTACTATGACCTATGAAGGACACTCCTCTATACATTGGCACATCACGTGGCACTGCACTTTGATGCAACTTTGACACATTCATAACACTTTAACTTATTTTTTCACCAACAAGGTGCTAACCCTTCCCAAGTTTCTTTCCACCAAATCCTCAAAAACCTCATAAATGGGACACCTACACTTGAATATTGGAAAATCCTAATGTCAAGGAAAAATTCATCTCTTACACATGAAGATCAACAAACATTCCAAGGATCCATGCATGTATATGGAACAAGCAGCTTAGCTGATTTGCATAATAAAACAATGCTAAAAAAATTGAACATGTTAGTAGAAATTTGCTCTACACAACAACAAAGGCAAAAAAATTCTGCTACAGTAGAAGATGAACATCTAAACACAAAGGTACTATTATGCAATGGAAAAAAATTATACTCACCAGTAACTTGTGGGTACATGTAGGCATTTTTAATGGCACACTTCGCAAAGTCATTTCAATATTTTATGCACCTAACTTGAAGCCCCAGTAATTTCCATCATTTTTGGTAGTCGACTTTAACCAATACAAAGGAACAACATGGGACATTTCACACCCAACATATGTACCCCTTTCCCCTATCACAAGGGGTGCACGCTGACATATACCACTTTGATTAGCATGGCACTTAACAATACACAAGTCACAAGGAATGACATTAGACAAAGCAACAATAGAAATTGGCCCCAAAGAATGCTAATGTTTAACATTCACCACCATTTCAAGAGCAAGGTCATTGTCATACCTTCGAATCAATCCAACATTCCCATTCTCACATATCTCACGCATGGAGGAGAATCCATATCTAAAATGTAGACAACAAGAGGAATCATTGTTCACATTAAAATCTGTGCCGAAGAACACACTCTAGCAAACCATAATTGTTTCTTCCAAATTTACCAATGGTAAACATCACTCGCTACTTATCCAAATTTCACATACGATTTATTGCTATTACATTTAACCTCATGTTCTTTTACTCTTATTTAGAAAAAAATGATCATGTTTACTGATGAGCCCCGGAATTGTGTAACTTATTGGGCTCATTTTGCCTAATTGTTCTTCGTCAATCCACCATTTTTCATAGTTTATGCATGTTTTTTGAGTATATTTATGTTGGTTGAACGAATGAGGATAATCACTTGACCAGGAAGGCTAACACGTTGTTAATGCAGATTTTTGGACAAATTTTGGACCAAGGCCAAGCAATTATGAGCCAGATGACAGCCAAGCATGAAGGAACAAGGTTGAGGATTCATAGGAAGGGTGTCTCCTGCATTAAAAGGCCCTTCCTAGAAATCTCGACCCTCAGCTGAGAGTTTAGCAGGGCACCGAAAAGGATTCCCAAGGGCAACCGAGTAGTCTTGTCAAAAGTGGCTGATCACTGGCAGTTTGAGTAGTCGAGCCCCTTGAGTTAATTAGGGTTGTTGGAGATCCTTATAGTGCATAAATAGGAAGGCTTCCAGCCTTCGTAGGTTTCTTTTTGAACTGTTGTATTTTGCACTATAATGTTGTTATTTTCTCAGCTCATTTTGTAGCTGTTGTTTTATAACTTTCTTGTGACATGGTTATTTTTTAGTAATGGAAAGAAGATCTATTTGGAATCAGTTCTGAATTCTTCTTAGGATCCTGTAGCTCTTGGGGTTTGGCCCAACCCAAGTGCCAAGGCCTCCTTCGTGTATTGTTATTTGTTGTTAGTCTTTTTGCAAAATAATTTCTGTTAAGAAGATTTAAATCTTGCTTGGTTGCCTAGATCATTTTTTATGGTTAAAGGATTTTTCATGTTTAGATTTATCTGATAGGTTAATAACAGGGAATATCTTCAGAAAAAGGCTATCAAACACCTCAGATCTCACCTCTCCCTCAGTGGGATCATGAGCTAGGACCAAGGTGACCTTACTACCACCAAAAACATTGTCTTTGCTTCACCATGCAATATTAGTGTTAGATTCTCATTTTCAAAAGTTGATACCAGTTGTGGTTACATGCTCAGGTTTATGATTGCTTATTTGCATAGTTACTTCACATGATTTCGTTACAAATAAACTTCTGTTCATTTTTTTTGTTGTTATCTACGTCAGATTAGGCTAAAGTAACTAGGTCCTTGATTTTCTAAGTCTTTGTTTGTTAGTTTGAAAAATGACTTGCAGAGCACCTGTAATACTTCTCTATCTGCTCGTACTCCATGAATTCTACCTGCTCCATCCTCTAACCCAGAATCTTGCCTCACGTTTTCCAGATTCATTCACTTTGCCCTAATTCCCATATTTTTGTGCAACATTGCTCCACTCCTCCTTGAACGAATCCAACCATCCTCACCACTCCTCAGTTCCATCCACCAAGCCATGGACCTCCTCACACCCTTATCTCACCTCCATACCCACTCCTTCATCTTTCTTCCTCCATTAATCCTCCAAAATCCCGTTTCTGAACATCCTGTAGAATTACAAAACATCCTGTAGAAATTCCAGAACATCTTGTAGAACCCTTGCAAACTTCCTATAGAAGCTCACGAAAGCGGTTTTTTGATAGCCAAACTCTGTGAAACTCCCCGGAAGGGTGCTAGGGACCCCTTAGGCCCTCTTCAAACCTTCCCAACCTCCTGCAAGAATTTTGTCTCACCAATCCATCTCTACATAGGCAAACAGTGAAAGCACATGCATGATAATTCTGACAACTTAGTCAAAAATAAAAAAAGATGTTTTCTTCAGATAGAAGTAGCTTAGACACATGTATTTTACCTTCTTATAAGTCAATGGCATCTCTTTTAGTAGCTTGCATCCTTTCTCTTGCATCAATAGGGCTAGTTGGTAAAATTAGGGTTTGCTAGGGTTTGCATTTCCTTTTAGCTTTTCAGTTTCTTTCTACAAGTAGATTAGCTTCCTTTGAGTTAGCTTCCATCCATCAGTTAAAAAGCTTCTTCTCAGAGCTCATAGAAGTTGGCTTAAGCTCCTGGCAGACTTGTGCCAGCTGACCAAGTGAGAGTCTCGGCAAGAGCTAGTACTTGTGCATACAACACAGTCGCTTCCAAGTTTGTTACGAACTACCGGGTTGATAAAAGTAAAGAAGGGAGTCCCAGGAGTTGTTGCATTATTGCTGCAATACTGGAGCCCACCATTATTTTTGTCACCGTTTCCGGGGAAGCGTCAGAGTATTTGTGATTGCTGCTTTTATTCTATTTTTTACTACAACCTTATGTTAAGTAGTTTATTTCATTTCATTCTGCAACTTCATTTCCACAAAAGTAGATTAGACATTTCATACTTTCATTTCATTGTAACAAGTGTAGTTTAGATATTTCCCACTTTCATATATTAGAATTTCAATTCTGCAATTTCAATTTTTCAAGCGTAGATTAGCATTTAAATTGTGCAATTTCCATTCTGCAAGCGTAGCTTAGCATTTCATTCCTGCAATTTCATTTCAGCAAAATAGATTAGTCCTTTCCTATTTTAATTTCAATTCTACATTTTCATTTCAGCAAGATAGATTTTAGTTAGCTGCAATTCAATCTATTTCAGTTTTGCAGGTACAAGTAGAAAAGGAAAAACAAAAGTAGCAAAAAATCTTTCATTTCATGCCTCGTAGGAATAGAGACAACACCGGAAAATTCTTACCCAACACCCCCACCACATCACTGAGTCACCCTTCTCTCTTTTTTGGTGGCCGTGATCTAGAAGAACCTATAGGTGAACCTCTAGAGACATACGAAGATCCTATATTAGAAGAAGAGCAAGAGAACATCCATCTTGAGACCATGGCTGAACACAGAAACGATATAGGAGATGAGGAGAGAATAGAAGGTGCCTTTCCCATCCGGGAGACCAATGGGGATGTTATCACTCAAAACCACAGTTCACCTATGTCCAAAGATTCATATAAATTTTTTTTTTTGTTTAAGTCAATAGGTTTCTATGTGTGTCACTTTGAAATTAGAATTTCAAAAGGTATTGATGTGAGTCCTTGTAAAAAACCATTAGATACCCTCCATCATTATTGTTTAAGGCATGTCTTGTCTTGTTTGCGTCATTTGTATTTTGCGCGGTTTCGCAGCGCAATCTGATTGGCCAATTTAGCTGCGCAATCATTTTTCCACCTTTTCACAGCGTATCATTTACCAGCCATTTCGTAGCGCGGTTTGTCAATTCATAATTTTCTGCGCTACGAAATCGGGGATTCGGGGTTTTTTTTGCAGTGCATTTTCTTGAAATGTCAAATCTGGGGAGATGAGTCATTAGGTCGGTCCACATTTTGTCAGTTGATGTCTTCTCTAGGTCATAATAGGTTATCATTCCGCCATCAGGTTTAGGATCACACACATGACAATTATTTTAAGAGATCTTATGAGGTATGGTTGTGTCATAATGTTTATTCATGGTGCGTTAACATGCCTGTTGTATGACGAGTTTTTGAAAAAACGCAAAGAAGCCCGAGTTTTCATTTAAAGGGATCATTGCAAGCGAGCCTGCACTCCAAAGCCGAAGCTGTTTTGTGAATTGTAGCTACTGTTAGTTCTCTGTATGAAGATATTTTGAGCAAGATGGAGAAAAGAGTACATCGATCTGGAAGGTGCCTAAGAACAGAGCCAGACGGGCTTGATCTTACACTCAGAGATGAAGGTGTAGCACGAGCCTTTAAAAATGCTGGTTGCTGGAGGTTTTGCGAAAAGTTGAAGGGAGGACATACAGAGGTAACGAAAACTTTTGCATTGAATTTTACTGGCTTTAATTCTAAGGTGTCAATGCTAGAGTTTCCTGTGTCTCCACAAGCCATTTCTCTTGTCACTAAAATTCCAAGAGGAGGACAAGAGTGGTTCAAAAATTTCAAGTTTGACATGACTCCCTGTAAGGAATTTTTGAAGGAACAATATGTAAATGAGGACCTCACCAAAGCTGTGCCAAGGAATTATATAAAAGAACATTATGCTCTGCTTCTTACAGGCATCCAGAAATACCTAACATGTGAGGGGAGGTACACCAAAGTTTACTCTTATCATTTCAAACTCTTGTTGCATTTCACAGGTAAAGCATCAATAGACATCCCTTTTTATTTGTTCAGAAGCCTTAGTAAAATGTGTGACAAAGTTCAATTAAAGAAAGATGATTGTGAAACATCCCTGTTTCACCATGGTTTAATAAAATTGCTGGTGTTAGATGGTTTGCAAAAAATTGGTAGA
>APFE031153466.1:10387-59529 GCA_000404065.3 Pinus taeda | reverse complement strand
TCCTAGCTGGAGGATGATGTTGGGTCAGAACATATGGTTGTAATCCTCTTGCTACTTTTCATCTTAATAAAGCTATTCTTGTTTTCTTCCATATGCTTGTGTACTTGTTTATATACGCATTTATATGGTTAACACACATCTGGTCCTGTGTTATTTATGAATATAGATCTTCGTTTCTTCGATAGTAGTATGTTGCTATGATTCGACAAGTTCCTTTTGAAGCTGGGCAGACAAAGAAGAAACGGTGAAGCTCTATCGAGAAGGAAAGGAAATCAAGAGCAAGACTAAGGTTGGTCGTCTTGGTTCTCCTCTTGTCTATTTTCATAAAAGAAAACAATAATAGACTTTACTTGTTTGTTTCTAAGATAGCCACCCATCTTAGTGGGAATAGTAGCATCCGAGTGGACACTATTCCCGGTAACGCACCCCTCCACGTGGGGGGTGCACCGGGGCCAATCCCCCCTAGCTGGGGGGTCCGGGGGGCCAGCGGTCCCTCAGCGGGGGTTTGGGGGAAGCGCCCCCAAAGCTAAAAACAAATGTAAAATTTCCTTGTAAAAGTATAGTAATTTATAGTCAATCTGGGCTGTTCATTAGGTGGATGATATGATGGTAGAAATTATGTTTACTTTAGGGTTTTTTTGTCCTAGAAGGCAACCCCTCTCTTTATATGAGGGCATTGTATTGAGTCTGGGTAATATATGTGTATTCTCCGAGCGAGAAGTAGAGAGGTGAGACTATAAGAGAAAACAGAGGATATTATAGCAGATCTGCTGTAGGTTGTGTCTCTATATTTTGCTAGATAATAGAAAGGAAGGACTGGCTGTTGGGAGTGGACGTAGCCCAAATTAGGTGAACCACGTATATCTGTGTCTCTCTTGTTTTATGCATTTTATGTGTTTATATTTCTGCAATATTTTATGTGTTCCATTGCTTCGAAATATATAATTTTCTAACACCCTAAATAGCCAAGAGAGGAGAAATGTTTATTTGAAATGAGAACAATTTCATAGCATAGCATACATGGGCTTTCCACCAAATAAGAAGTCACCATCTACCTCTAACTCTGTTGCACTCGCCCACATATCTCTCACAAAGATATTTCATGAGTCTCATCAATAATCCTCCATCTTGCTATACCTACACTAATCACATCTAAATTGAAGAAAATTATTCGTGCTCAAAATATTTAGATTAAAAACAAAAACAATCACAACAATAGTGAAAGATACAAATAACAATAGCAAAAAATAAGAGAAAAAACAAAAAGGAACAAATAGAGACAAACAATAGAGATAAACTCTACTTTGCAACCCTAAGAAGCATCCACGTGCAAACAAAGAACACCCTGCATAGCACAAACTAAAGTAAAAGAGACCAAAAAATCTTATGAGAAATATTAAATACACACAAAGTATCTTAAAATAAATATGAAACAAAGACTAGATTATCCTATGAGAAATTTTAAATAGAGATAAAAAATCCTATAATTAATTTTAAAGTAAATACATCTTATAGAAACATAAAAAACCGAACTACATAAAAAAGGGAGGGGATCCATTATATTTGAAATAAGGAGGTTGTCACAATTGATCATAACATGCAATCGACACCTAAAGAACTCACCTTTTCCTCGACCTTTGCACTTTGCTAGGATCTCTCACACACAAACATTCTAGTAGATTCATCACTAATCCTCCACATCCCCCTATAGGTTCTAGGACCTAGCCTTGATTCCTTCAACCATTGAATCTAACGAAAAAATAAAATAAAAAATCTCATGAGAAATCTTTAGAACATACTAAAATTCTTATGAGAAATATTAAATAGACTATAATATAGTATAAGAAATGTTTAATGGCAACCAAAATTCTTATGAAAAAGTAAGGAGGGAGTAGGACCATTGTATTTGAAATGGGAAGGATTACATGCGTTGTGCAACAAAAGAGAACTCACCCTTTGGCCCTTTTACACAAAGATATTCAAGAGTGCTCCACTTTCCATTACCTACATTGGCTCTAAAAAAAAAAAAAAAAAAAAAAAAAACACTATTTTCCATTGCCTACATTGCTTGTAAATTAAAAAAACACACACACACACACAGAGTATGTAATTATGTAGCATAGAATGAGATAAATTAATCATACATGCCTCATATTTAGCCGTCACTTATGAAATCTGCATCAGACTAGGTTGTTTGAGTTTGGACTAATTTCCTCACCCATTGAATAAAAACAAAACCAAAAAATCTTTTATGAATTATCTTATGCACCAAAAGGTATATCTTATTCAAACACCAAAAATCATAAACCCTAAATAAGTAAAGAGGGAAAAGAACTATAGTGTTTGATGCGGGAAGATTTTTTAGTAGATTATGAATGGATTTTGCACCAAAAGAAAGCTTACCTCCATGTTTGTATCCACACTCCACTATAATGTCTCTCTTAATGATTATATTTCAGTAGAGTTTCATTAGTGATCCTCTACATTCTTTTACCTACATTGCATTGCACTCATAATTAAACAAATGACCAATAACGTAAAATGCTTCTAATTTAAACAAGCACATGTATGTGACCATAGATACACCACAACATTCACCTTTACCCAATACATCTATGAAATCTTGGACCATTAGGACTTACATTAATTTACCACTCACTAAACTAAACAAAAATCAAACCATAAAATATTAAATAAAGATCAAAATATCTTACATGAAATCTTGAAAAGAAACAAAAATAGAGTAAAAATATTATGCAAAATTGATCACAATTTATTCAAAGACAAAAATCACAAACCCTAAATATCCAAGGGAGGAAATTTTTTTATTTGAAATGAGAAAAATTTCATAGCATAGCATACATGGGCTTTCCACCAAATAAGAAGTCACCATCTACCTCTACCTATGTTGCACCCGCCCACATATCTCTCACAAATATATTTCGTGAGTCTCATCAATAATACTCCATCTTATTATACCTACACTAATCACATCTAAATTTAAGCAAATTAGTCGTGCTCACAAATGTTTAGATTAAAAACAAAAAACAAAAACAATCACATCAATAGCAAATATACAAATAACAATAGCAAAAAATAAGAGAAAAAACAAAAAGGAACAAATAGAGACAAACTCTACTTTGCAACCCCAAAAAGCATCCACGTGCAAACAAAGAACACCCTGCATAGTAAAAATTAAAGTAAAAGAGACCAAAAAATCTTATGGGAAATATTACATACACACAAAGTATCTTAAAATAAATATGAAACAAAGACTAAATTATCCTATGAGAAATTTTAAATAGAGACCAAAAATCCTATAAGTAATCTTAAAGTAAATACATCTTATAGAAACATCAGAAACCCAACGACATAAAAAAGGGAGGGGGTCCATTATACTTGAAATAAGGAGGTTATCACAATTGATCATAACATGCAATCGACACCTAAAGAACTCACCTTTTCCTCTACCTTTACACTTTACTAGGATCTCTCTCACACATACATTCTAGTAGATTCATCACTAATCCTCCACATTCCCCTATAGGTTCTAGGACCTAGCCTTGATTCTTCCAACCATTGAATCTAACGAAAAAATAAAATAAAAAATCTCATGAGAAATCTTTAGAACATACTAAAATTCTGATGAGAAATATTAAATAGACTATAATATATTATAAGAAATGTTTAATGGCAACCAAAATTCTTATGAAAAAGTAAGGAGGGAGTAGGACCATTGTATTTGAAATGGGAAGGATTACATCGTTGTGCAACAAAAGAGAACTCACGCTTTGGCCCTTTTACACAAAGTTATTCAAGAGTGCTCCACTTTCCATTACCTACGTTGCCTCTAAAAAAAAAACTACCACTTCTTTCCATTGCCTGCATTGCTTCTAAATTAAAGAAAAAAAGCACACACACATTATGTAATTATGTATCATAGAATGAGATAAATTAACCATACATGCCTTATCTGCATTGAACTAAGTTGTTTGAGTCTGCACTAATTTCCTCACCCATTGAATAAAAACAAAACCAAAAAATCTGATGAGAAATCTTTGAAATACACCAAAAATCCCATTAAATTTTTTAACATAAAGTGCATTATATTATAAAAAAGAGGTACTATTTAGAGGAGGGGAAAGATGTCTTTCTCAAGTCCATCTTCAACACTAGGGATGAACCTTTAGAAAGTTAGACAGGATATAAGGCCTATATCAAGGAGGTAAAAGAATGTGAAGGAGATATTTAACAAATCCAAAACCTTAAAGATAATATCTTTGAGTATCTTGTAGATACGTTCATTAATTGCCAATGAAGGTGAGAAAATATATCAAAAGATATCAAAGGAGGAAAACAGATACTTTAAGTTTACAGAAGTAGGAGGACAACATATTAGGGCAAACATCAATTCTACTAGGTTTAAGGAATGCAAATCATTACTAACATTAGTACAAGGGGCAAGAGTGTTGAATTTTCCTTAGGCCCTGGATTTGGTCTAAGGCTAATCACACACACAAACACACTAGAAACCCACATCTTTTTAGCACTTTGCATAGAGAAAATCTTAAACAATGAAAATTAATAGAGTACATAGAGATGTGAGCCCAAAGCTCGATTATTTTATTAATCCATCAATAAAATAATCATGGGGCTCCTGTACCAGGGATCATGGCCCTCGATCACTAGTACCACTAGTTTATATAGTATACAAAAATATAGGGCTTATGATTTGCTTCTTCAGATCCATAATCTACCCACAAAATATACAAGGATAAACATTCTAACTTACTTGCTAGAGAAGCCCTTCTCCATCATCCCTTTCAATCCACATTACCCTCTATCACTCACAATTTCTCATAGTGGTTTTATCCATCAAATTCACTACATATCATCCCAATCTCTGCTACTTAGTGGACCTACCCTTCAGATCATTGTATAGTAGCCCTACAACAAGAAACTTATTCACAGTAGATATTGTCCATCAAACCATTGCATACTAGCCCTCAAAATGCATTTTATTCATAACATTGTTTATGAACAGACTTAAGGACAATCTTAGCATCCAATAAACTTCTACTAGTAGCATTCTTAGACTTGGGCTAAACCTTTTTTCCCAGAGATCTCTTGCTACCCATTAATGTCTTCCACAACTTCCACTGATCATACTTTTAAAAGACCTCATATGCTAGTAATCTCGCATGTCTTTTCTGGAAGGCTCCTCAAGAAAAATCTAGAACATAACATGTCTTAACAAAATTTGTCCTTTCCATTGTTCTCATTGTAGTCCACCTTTACCACTCTTGGATTGCACCCACTTTGTTTGACCTTCAAGTCTGGACCTCGACCTTCATAGATCTACCACTATTTAGGCTACAAGTAGACTTTTCTTGGACTGTTCAAGCCTCAAATTTAGTTTTGGTCTCCACTGCATTCTTGAACAAGAACTTTACTACCCTTCACACCTCAGCCCTCTTGTTACCAGTTGTGGCTCCTCATATTTTTCCTTCAAATCCTTCATTCAAACCCTTAGCAAACCTCCCACACACTTGACCTTCTTCCTGTAGTCCCTTAGGTTCTCGACTTAACCAACAGACCCCTCTTTCCATCCCTCAACACCTGATATAGGTCTCAACCTATAGATATGTTTCATGTAGTTCTCAACCTTTCATTTACTACTTCAAATCAGGTCCCCTGTCATCTGCAACTAGGTCCTTTTTCCCCCTTTTAACTACAACACAAACACTTTGTAGGATGCAACTAGGATCTTGATCTTTGTTGCGGCCTACCTCTACTTTCAGCCATGGATCCACCTTCCCTTGCACAAAAAATACATGGTCCCTACAATAGAAACCCTAGGCCTCTTTCATGGACAAAACTAGACTTATTTTCCAGCCCTACTCGACCTCAAAACTTGGCTCCTCTAGGGCTACATCCTTCTAGGCATCGTGCATAATGAAGTCCTTCTCATTTATATGTCTCTTGAGCCTCTCCTTAGAATCCTTAAATACTTTTCCTTAGGGTCATTTAGGAAAACAATAAAACTTAGGGTTTTAACCTCTTCACCCTTGGAATAATTAACTAGTTCCTTTTTGGTCCTAAACCCACAATTTGGGTCCAAAACCCCACTTTTGGGTAAATCGCTCAACAAAATACTTTTTGGTGGGTTTTCCTCTATCAGAAATACCTTCCAAGCTAACCAAAATCTAAATCTCCCTCTTATTGATGAAGGTATTTCCTTCATTCTTCTAGCTCCATGACTTTCCTTGCATGCTGATGACCATCCTCGCATGAGTCATAACTATCCTTGCATAGCCATGTCCGTCCTCATATGTGCTAAGACTTCTTTGTACTTGGCCAATATTTGTCTTGCATGGTGCATGAAATTTCTCGTATGCAACATGACTTTTCCAATGTGATCCATGTCCGTCCTTGCATGATTTATGACTTTCCTTGCACCACCATGAATGTTATCTCATGATTCATGATTGTCTTTGCATGGGCTGAAAACTCCTTTATTTCAATAGAAATTTAAGATTCAAACTTTCATATGACAGCTGACAATCCTTTGCAGTCTCCCTTTGAAGCTAAACTCCCTCTGAGTATACACAACCTTAACTAGAACAATATGCTTCCTATGCACACTTTGATTCAAGTGCTCTTCAAAGTGGCTCTGATACCATGTTGAATTTTCCTTAGGCCCTTTATTTAGTTTGAGGCTAATCATACACACAAGCACACTGGGAACCCACAACTTTCTAGAACTTTTCACACAGAAATATTCAAAAGTAAAGCCAATTTAGTACACAAAGATTTGAGCCCAAAGCTCGATTAGTATATCAATGCATCAATAAAAGAATCAAAGGGCTCCCATACCAAGGAACATGGCCTGCGATCACTAATACAACTAGTATACATAGTATACAAAAACATAAGCCTTGTGATCTATTGCTTTAAATATACAATTTTCCCACAAAAGATATAAGGATAAATAGTCTTACTTGTTGGAGAAGCCCTTCTCCTTCAACCCTTTCAGTCCACATTACCCTCTTTAAAAAAAAACTACTCACTGTGGCTTGATCCATAAAATGCATTTCATATTAGCCCATAATATCTTTGTTACTCATGGTGGATTTTCCCTTCATATCATTGTATATTAGCCCTCCAACAATCAACTAACTCACAATAGATATTATTGAAAATAGCAACAAGAAATGTTAAAAATAGAATCCAGAAATTCCAGTTTAAATTGTCCTTGAATTAAACTGAGAATTAAAATTGAATTCTTTTCTCATAGCAACTTGTAATAGTTAAGTAAGTTAAGCTGACTTAGTTAACTTACGAATTTTGAGTTTGAAGTCTTTTGGAAGTCATGTATGTGTTCTCCCTAAGTTTTAGGGGTCCAGTATGAGTTTAAATTAAGTTGGAAATAGATCACTTAGTTTACTGAGTTAAGTTCAGTTAAATTAGTTCTAACTTGTTTTTGGAACTAATAAAGAGTTAATCGTGAGTTGGTGCACTAATGCATCCACTAGTGCTACTCCTATTAACTGAAGATTTCCTCATGAGAAACTCATGCATGTTGATTTTGAGAAAGACCCCGTTGAGACCAAAGTGTAGGGATAGTGTACTATCAATTGTATAATTTTCTGAGTTGTACAGATGGTGCATGCAATCAGAGAAGGACCTAAGTTTGGATTGCGCAGTTATGGAAAAAGGATTTCCTCATTAAATAGAGGCTAATTCCTCTAGGAATTGTGCAAGGAAATAAGGGATTGCAGAGTAGCAGAAGAGGCTAAGGTTTGGCTTGAGCTTTCTTGTGAGCGGGGAGATGATCATACTAAGTGCTGAGATTCTTCTTATGAGAACAAGCATTGTATTATCATCTTGGAATTTTGATTAATGAAATATAGATAGTAGGGGTTCTGAGCCGTGGATTTTCCCAAATACATATTGTGTTATGTGCCATTCATGTTCTTCCTCTTGTTGATTATTGTTTTCATGACCATTATGAGCTTTTGTTGTAAAGAGTAGAGTAGATTCTTGTCTTGTGTTTTAGTACATTACATGAGCTGCTGAATCTACAGGAAAATCTACATGGTATAAGAGCTGAATTCAATATACTATAGGAGATTTCAAAGTTTTGATTTTAGGGTTACAGGTGAAATTCAAATTTGAAATACATACTTCAGGATCGACCAATGGTGTTCTACGGTTTTTCGCTCGAGTATGCCTTGGATGGCATCTCAAATTATATAGCCTAGAAGGATATGATGGAGGTCGTGTTGGAATATAATGGCTTGAAGGAATTCATTGATCAGGACATTCCTAAGCCACCAACATCAGATGGTCATAATTTGGTCGAATGGAAGAAGTGTGTGGCAAGGGTGAGGCGGATAATTCTTGAGGGACTTTGAGACCACATTGTCTCAAGTCTCCATGGGAAGGAAACCTTGCATTATGTGGAAAGCATTGAAGGACCTTTTCCAGAATAGCAGTAACCATAGGAAGTTGGCACTGAAAGATAAACTTCGAAAAATAAAGATGGAGGCTGGTGACTCAATTCCAAATTACTTGAACAAGTTCACTCATTGTGGGGATTAGCTTGGAAGTGTTGGAATCACTATTGCCGAGGATGATATGATTGTGGGGATTAACTTGGAAGTGTTGGAATCACTATTGCCAAGGATGATATGATGAGTCTATCTCTTATAGGACTTTCGAAGAGTTAGCATAGTTACCAAGACTCTATCAATGGTTGGGAGAAACTGCTAGATTGGGAACGACTGCGATCAGAATTGATGCAGGAGGAGATAAGGAGGAACACCAGAGATGGGACCTATTCCAAGGGAGTGGAAGAGGATTTTTCCTTACGAGTAAGGCAAAGAATGCCAAGGGAAATAAGTCCCAAGGCAAGGTGGGTGGAAAGAAGATGGACTTGACGAAATCAAGTGTTTTCACTGTCACGAGCACGGGCACTATGCCAAGAACTGCCCACAGAAGAAAGCAAGCAAGAAGGCGCTGACAGTAGTGGTAGCAGGTGAATCTCTAGCTTCACAATTCGAACTTGATTTCACTCTCATTTCATGCATGGCCGACACTGTCATGGGAGGTGTGTGATATCTTGACAACGATGCCTCATTCCATATGATGGGTAATAGAGATCTCTTTAGTGATTTTGAGGAGAAAGACCTCAAGCAAAGCATAGAGTTTGTAGATGATGAGAGTTATAGAGCTACCAGGATCGATATAGTTACCTTTCAGAGGGAGTTTGGCTCCCCTCTCAAGATCAGAGATGTGATGTATGTTCCAGGACTAAGGAAGAATCTTGTTTCAGTGGTAGTATTGGAAGACCGTGGTTATGATGTGGTTTTTAGTAAGGGAAAGCTTTTCCTTATAAACATCACCATGGGACAGGTGAAACATACCAGTGCATGGGTCAAGAAAATGTATGCTCTTAAGGATGCATACAAAGCCTTGAGGAGCAAGGAAAAGGTTAGAGACTTCGTGGTTGAGAAGGAGAGTGAATTATTTCTCAATGTGCAGCCCCAAAAGAAGCCTTGGAAGTAGCTTTAGGAAGTTGTGGAGCATCCAAAACTAGAGAAGCTGAGAGAAGATTGAGTGGAGGCATCCACTCATGCAAAGACCTCTAGTAGGGGAACATTTTGAGCCAGGTGGGTAGAGGGATCACATGCATCCATACCTCCAGGTGTGAGGTGGGGCGATGTGAAGTGATAGTCCCAAGAGGGCTGAAGTTGGGCAGGGTCCATTGAGAGGTTTTATCTCATGGATTGTACCTTGCTACAGGAGCCCAAAGTACATAGTAGTGAGAGGAGTCAACGGGATTGATGCAGAGAGAGATCAAAGTGACAAAAGCTAGATCAGTCAGATACTGAAGAGCGCAGAGAAGGGTTGACAACAGTGAAGAAAGGTAGAGTTAGCAGAAGCACAAAGTTTTCAGTTGACAGAGGCAATAACAGTCAGAGACTTTGATGATAGATGCAACAACACTAGACTGAAGTGTTGTATGTAGAACATTCCAAAGGTTCAGGATCAGGATCGAGTTGAATTCCTTTCTTGTTGACAGGGAGTGTTGAAAATAGCAACACGAAATGTTAAAAATAGAATCCAGAAATTCCAGTTTAATTTGTCCTTGAGCTAAACTAAGAATTAAAATCGAATTCTTTTCTCATAGAAAATTGTAATATTTAACTAAGTTAACTTAGGAATTTCGAGTTGGAAGTGTTTTGGAAGTCATGTATATGTTCTCCCTAAGTTTTAGGAGTCCAGTATGAGTTTAAATTGAGTTAGAAATTAGATCACTCAGTTTATTGAGTTAAGTTCAGTTAAATTAGTTCTAACTTGTTTTTGGAACTAATAGAGAGTTAATATTGAGTTGGTGCACTGATGCATCCACTAGTGCTACTCCTATAAATTGAAGATTTCCTCATGAGAAACTCATGCATGTCGATTATGAGAAAGACCCAATTGAGGCTAGAGTGCAGGGACAATCTACTATCAGTTGTATAATTTTCCGAGTTGTACATATGGTGCATGCAATCCAAGAAGGACCTAAGTTTGGATTGCGTAGTTATGGAATACATATTTCCTCATTAAATAGAGGCTAATTCCTCTAGGAATTTCGGAAGGAAATAGGAGCTTGGAGAGCAACAGAAGTGGCTAAGGCTTGGCTTGAGCTTGCTTGTGAGCTGGGAGAATGATCATACTAAGTAATGGGATTGTTCTTGTGGGAACAAGCATTGTATTATCATCTTGGATTTTTGATCTATACAATATACATAGTAGGGGTTTTGAGCTGTGGATTTCCCTGGATACATATTGTGTTATGTGCCAATTGATGTTCTTCATCTTGCTAATTATTGTTTTCATTGATCTTTATGGGCTTCTGCTGTAGAGAGTAGAGTAGATTCTTGTCTTGTGTTTTAGTACATTACATGAATTGTTGAATCTATAGGAAAATATATATATATTTTCCATCAAGCCACTGCATACTAGCCTTCAAAATGTACTATGTTCACAATTTCGAATTGGATAAATTGCAAGAAGAAGGGTTTCATGTTTGCCTTTTTGTCTCATATTCTATTCCAGGTTCAACGAGGATGTTTGCAAAGTTTAGTGAGGGTTTCAATGGGCAAGACTATGCATCCAAGTATTGGAAAAGACCTCTAGAAAAAGGGCTAAAATTTTTGGGCCAAAAGCAATGGTACTCTTGTAATCTCGCCTCAGAATCTTGTACCTTATTGGAAGGTTGAAACACCTTAAATGGGATTGTTTTGGTATGCCATGAGGGTTGGAGGGAGGTTGGAGTAAGGTTACATGATTTATAGGGCCAACTTAGAAAGTATAGGGCTAGATGAGGATACTGCAGGTCTGAGGTAGCCTAGATTTGGGGTTTTAAAGATTTGTAGCAAGCCTAGAAAATCAGTCATGGAAATGCCTAGAACTGTGGTTACTTAGAGGCTAAGTGGAAACATCCTCAAGGAGTTAAATTGCAAATGTTGGAGGGTTTTCCATGAGCCCTTGGGAAACAATTTTGATATGCCTTAGTTAGGGCTTCTTCCTATGCAAAGAGACATCATATGATATGTCCAAATCTCAGAAAAAAATAGCCCAAATATTGATGAATGAAGAGGGTCGGGACCCTAAAAAAGGAGGCAAAATGAATCTTTGTTGTGGGTAGAAGTTTGAGAAGGAAAAGCAACAAGAAGGGTGACTTAGTAAAGGAAGATAATGTTTTTTCAAGGGTATGAATAAAAATTGTAATTAGCCCTAAGAACAGGGATATAAAAGGCATCTTATCACTGTGAGTGGGTTGCTTGGAAGTGCCCTAGATTTGGGCAATTTGAGGAGACAAAATGCAAAAAGAAAGTGTAGCCTTGGAAGCCCTAGATCAATCATGGCGTTGATTGTGTATGGACAACTATGGTGGCCCTAAGAAGAGTGATATGAGCAGTTGATATGTCATAGTGCGAGGGTAGATCTATTGGGCCTTAGATCAAAAAATGCAGGAGGTGTTTCAGAGATTTGAAAGGGTATATTTATAGGACCTAAGATCAACATTCTAATGTGACGAGAAGTTTGACAAGTGGGTAGATCTAAAAGGCCTTAGTATAGTGATCTTGGAGCAACTAAGACACACTGTGAAGGCAGTTAATTAGTGTTCACAAACGAAGTTGTGAACAATTTTTTTTATGCGTGAGTATGTAGTGGGTAGAAGGAATTATCTACTATAAGAAGCTAGCCTTAGAAGTCCTCATGTACAGTGACCACTGAAGGACTAATAAGTTGTTAGGAGGTGGAGTGATGGAGCCCTAGTTCAAGAGTTGTAGATGGGAAAACTTCAGTGATAAGTGTGCAGCTCTAGAAGACCCAACTAGTAGACTTCTTAATGGATCTAGACATTTGCTAGTGTGCAAATCAATGGGACAAAGTTCGATGACATAAAAGGGAGTTGTGATCATTGATAGTGGCAAGTTGAAGTCATCAATAGATTGGGAGGCAAGAGGAACCACCAAATGTGTTCAAGGTGCGTGGATTAAAAGGGTTGTATTAGGGTTGTCTGTAAAGGCCATGATCCTTGGTACGGGAGCCCTACGACTATTGTATTCTAGATTGTAATATAATAAGTAGTGGGTTTAAAAGGTTAAAAAAAATTGTCATGTGCACTAGTTGATTCATTAATGGTTGTTATTTTGTTGTGCAAAGTAGAAGTGTTGTGGCATTTGAGTGTGTTTATGTTTGATATTTTAAGACCCAAACCAATTCCTTAAGTGTCATGGAAATTAAACATGGTATTAGAGAAACTTTGGAGGGCCAGTGGATTAGAGTGCACGCAATGGGAGAAGTGTGATCTAATGGAGACCCTGTAGACTCAGAGGGTGTCTAGCTTAAGAGGGAACAACCATATGGAAGTTCTAGGTCTTCATGTTCTGACCAGATGAGCCAGAGACACTACTGATATTGTGTGGTCCATTCTACAGGGTATGCTGCAAAGGTGGATACCAAATGGGTTAGTGTCACCGGTGATGGTGATGGATACTTCCTAGCATTGGAAGTACCTCCCTAACTAAGAGTGAGTGTTGATTTGTGTAGCTTGAGAGGTACTCCCACAACCCCAGAGAACTAGGTTTGGTAGGAAATGGACCACAAAGTTTTTTTGGGTGAAAATAACCAAGCAATGGTGTTTTGGAACTAAGAAGGGGTTTATAATATAAAAATAAAATTATTAATTGTTCATATGGTGTAGAGCATTAAAACCCTAAGTCTAGTTGGTTATTAAGAGACTAAAGGAGAAACTATTTAAAGAGGCCTAAGGATCAAATCTAAATCAATCAAGTGAAGAGATCACTTGATCATGGAGGCTCATAGCAATGTAGCCCTAAAGGAGATTGAGATAGAAGGCCGAGTAGGGATGCAAGGAAAGCTCATGAGCTAATCCAACGTGCCATTCTTCTAGAGTGAAAAATGATCCAAGGAGATTGCATACCTCGGGAAGCCGAGTTGGATATGGAGAAAGAATAAGGGTTTCATATTTGTCTTTTTGTCTCATGTTCTAATCTAGTTTCAAGGAGGATGTTAGCCGTGTTTGGTGAGGGTTTCAGTGGGCAAGTTTATGCATCCAAGTATTGGAAGAGACTTGCGAAAAAGGGTTGAAAGTTTTGGGGTAATAGCATAGGTACTCTGGTGATCTAGCCATAGACTCTTGTACCTTATTGGAGGATCGAAACACCTTAAATGGGATTGGTTTGTTAGTGTTGTGAGGGTTGGAGGGAAGCTAGAGTAAGGTCACATGCCTTAGAGGACCAACACAACAAGTATAGGGCTAGAAGAAGGATACCAGAGGTTTGAGGTAACCCTATATTTGGGGTCGCAGAGATCTATAATAGGCCTAGAAAACTAGTCATGAAAATTCCCAATACCGTGGTTTCTTGGAGGCTAAGTGGTAGTGTCCTCGAGGAGTTACATTGCAAAGGTTGGGGGGTTTTCCATGAGGTCTTGAATAGAAGTTTTGGTACACCCTAGTTAGAGATTCTTCCTATGGAGAGAGGAATCTTATGATCTGTCCAAAAATGAGTGAAAGAATATCCCATATCTGTGATGAATGAAGAGGACCGAGACCCTATAAAGGGAGGCAAAATGACTCTTTGTTGTGGGAAAAAGTTTAAGGAGGAAGAACATTGAAAGGGGTGACTTAGTAAAGGAAGAGAAGATTTGTTCAAGGGTTTTAACTATTAGTGTCAGTAGTTGCAGCCTTCCACCAATGATCAAACATGCTCTTACAAAGTGGTCTTAGGGTGTCAAAGTCAAATTTTGTCGTTTCAGTGAGTCTTCGAGTAAAATTTAGTCACTAGGTATTAGGTCTAAGATTGTTTTCTCTCCTTCCTAAGTTTTCCAAGTATTGGTCCATGCCACCATTTGGTTGAGTGTACCATCATTCAAAGAGTTTCCATCATTATTTCAAGTTCCAATGGGTTATTTTACACCTTGTTTGTGCTTCAGTTGTGCTTAGGTAAGGCTCATTTCCCTCTCCTAGGGTTTTGAAGGTAATTTTTCTTGGATGGTCAAATCATCAACAAAACTTGTATCCTGATGCTCATACACCTTCCCCTATCCTTAATATACCTTCTTAAACACTTCCCATCATTGATATCCCTCAAATTCATCATTTTCCCACAAACCCTAGCCTATTGCTACAATTTGACACTTTTCTAGGTTAGGCCTGCATTTTGCCCTTTTGGACCCCTTCCCCTCACTCAATCCTTGAAATTCCACTTTCCCCTGCTTCCTAACATTCATCCATACTTCCCAAAATTTTATTAAGAATTTATAAGCCCCTCATCCCCTTCATTTCTACAAATCCCCTGTTCCACACATCGGGATAGGTTTTATTCAAATGATGTTTCTGAGCAATAAAAGATGAATTTGACAAAAGTGAGAGAGGTTTTTGTCCACCATAGACCCAAGAAGAAAAAAATCCTTTAGTTTTTACACAGGTCTCATGGTTTTGGAGAAATGTCCAAAACATCATTTTCCTCGGGAGAGTTGATGCACTTCTGTAGTGACCTTGGGAAAATCAATCTTTCTCCTCGCTGGAGTGTCCAAATGACTTACATGATGAGTCAAATGATAACTAGACACAAAGATATTTCCAATGACCTATCATGATCTCAATTTTGAGTTGAGGAAGACCTCAAAAAGTTGACTGAAACAACACTCTGCATTTTGGCAGCCTCATTCTGAACATTTTGACCAATCTTGGGAGATTGAGCTTTTGATAGGGAAAATGAGCTCCAAATTGGAAAATTCAAGATGTTCTGGAAAGTAGTCTTGACAATATTTCTAACAAGCTATACCATGATCAATTTTGACATCTGGAAGGAAGTCAAAAGTCATCTTGAAGTGGCACTGCAAGTTCAGGAGGTGGCACTGCATGTTTGTGGGTTGGCACTGCGCGTTGAGCAGAAAGGCCAGAAAGGCCTCAAAACTCCAAAAAACTTCAAAATTTCCTTATCTTACCTTCATACAAGTAATTTTTCCTCCCATACTACATTTTTGGTTTGCATTTAAAACTTTTAAACATAATTGTCCATGGCAAATGTCAAACTGTAAATTCTCCCTTGGTTATGCCTAAACCCTAAACCCCAATTATTCCTCCTATCACCTATCACTAAAACTCTAAACTATTTCCTTATTACATTATATAACATCCACATCCCTTTATCCCTCTTCCAAAAAAGAAATATCTCAAACAAACCAAGCCCTCCCTCTCATTTTTATGATTCCTACTCCCTCATTCATTTTCTAGCCCATAAGGTCATCTCCCATCCCCTCACTCCTAAATCACTTTCACTCATTCCCTTCATACAACCTAAAGACTTGAAAGCATGGACAGGGGAGACATTTATTTCTCATGACGTCTTCAGGGGTCCTCAAATTCCTCCACTAGTGTCTCAAGAAGCAGGGGGACCTTCTTGCAGTGCTCAGGTGAAAACAGATGAGGAGGCCAAAGAGAGTAGAGCTACTGAGGTGCCCGAGAATTACATGAAATATCAGAGGGGAACAAGGAGATTATTTGCAGCTGATAGGCAAGTGTTTTCTCCATTAAATGTGGAAGGGACCTTTCCTTCTTCATCAACCCATAGGCGAACGCTAGCTCCACAGGATGTGGAAGGGGCTTTGCCTTCTTCATCAACACAGTAGGTACAGGTGCAGCAGTTGCACAAAGGGAAGGAAAATATGCTAGAGGAGAGTTTTTATGATGAGGAGAAAGAGAGGGAATTTGATTTGACAGATCATGATGAGCTAGAGTAGTGTTAGACTCATCATGGCATGGAAATAATTGACTTAGAGGCTCAGGATGAAGAAATAATAAAGGACATCATCATACAAGAAAAGGAGGCTCACGTCCAACCTTTGATGGAAAAGTTAGAGAGGGCCAAGTGTCATCATATATTTGGAACAAGAAAACAAGCAGTTGAGTGACAAGTAGGTCCTCACGAAGCTGGAACTTCTCAAAGTAAAACGACAATGTGAAAAGGAGGCACATGTCACTTTGTCTCCTATTGAGAAGGAAATTGAGGATGATAGAAAGACTTGGCTTGAGAGAGTCAATTTTCACCTAGAGAAGTTGTTGCAGAATGCCAATAGAGACAATCAGATGATCAGGAACATGGCCTACCATTATAGGACCCGAAACAAGATTTGTAACATGAGGGTCAAAAAGATGAAAACTAGGCCAAGGTGGGCTATAAAAGGAAACAAGGAGGAGGATAGGCTTAGGTTTCTTGCTGAAGCTTCCTTGGCTCATAAAGATACTTGATGATGGCACTTCTCACCAATTTTGGGCAAGTTTGGAAGAATTTTTGTCATTTGCAAATTTTGAAATTGCACACACAGAAAATCTGGCTCAACGCGGCACTGTGCTTTTCCTAGGGGCACCCAATGCACAAATGGTTTGCATTTTTGGATTCAAAGCAATGAGTACATGTAACCTATGAATTTTATAAGTTTTTGGGGCAAAACTGGTCCACCAAAAGGTCAAACGCACCCTAAAAATGGCCTTTTTGCCACTTTTTGGACACACAGAAGCAGTCTTGGGAGAATAACGTTTTGAGGGGTCAAATGAGCTTCAAATAAAGAAATTTTAGGTGTTTTGGAAAGTATACTTGAATACCTTTCCAATGCACTATGATGCACTCAATTTGAATGCCACTAAGGCCTCCAAAAGGGACCTAAAAGTGGCGCTGTGCATTGGGCCAATGGCGTTGCGTGTAGGGAAAATTTGCACAGGATGGCTATTTTTCCATATTTTTGATTGTGTTCATGGATTTTCTCTGATGGAGGTTATTTTACTGATGTAAATGATGACTTGGCTTGTAATTATGATGGATAATTAGTAGTATAAGGTAGATTCAATAGATTAAAATTCATTTTGAGCACAAATGAATCAGTTTCCTCACTTTTAGAGGCAAGTTGTTAGGATGACTAAATTCTAGTTTCTTGTTCAATGTTGGTTAGATTAGCTCCTCATCTTAGGGATTCGACCCCTGAGGATGGGAGGAGGTTGAAACAATGTCTATATCTTCTTCTTCTTTCTCATTGTAAAGGGTTGGACTAACCTAGATGCTCAGATCTTGATTGTACATCATTTTGTAGCAGTTTAGCAGGAGATTAATAAGAATTGCGGCTATTTTTATGGGATCCATGTGATATGGAATTTTAGTACAGTTTCTTATTTTGTGATCATATGTTAATGTGTTTTTTATACTTCTTTAATCATTTCATTGCTTCTAAGTGAATGTTTTCAAGTTGATAGGCAGAATTCATTACATCAGTGCGCTGCTTTGGGAAAACATTCACCATTTCATGTTTTCTACAGTTTGGGAAGGATCCATGACAATCACATGCTCTTCCTAGCCTCTCACCAATCTCAAACACTTCACCCATCAAGCCCTTTAGTGCTAAAACTTATGCCTACATTGCTCCATTTAACACCCTATGATTTTGACCTAATTCCCTAGACCTAAACTGTCCAGCTCCTCCTGATCCAGCAAAACCCCTTCAAAATCCAATCAAAACTTTGTGCTACTATACCTAGCCTAATATCCTTTACTTGATCCAGTCATCTTGGTTGAGATCCTTACGGAGAGAGCCCTCTCCCGGACTAGTAGGGCTAGCTACTTGGCTAAGCGTGGTTTTTGGTTACCCTGGCATTGCCTTCCTTCAGCCAGAGGTTCAATCCAGGTGATAACATTAACAAAAACTGTAATTAGACCTTAGAATAGGATATATAAAGCATCTTATCACTGTTAGTGGGCTACTTGGAAGAGCCCTAGATCTGGGCAATTTGAGGAGACAAATTGCAAAAGAAAGGCAGTATTGGAAGCACTAGATCAGTCATGGCATTGATTATGTATGGTCAGCTATGGTGGTCATAAGAAGAGTGACAATAGCAACTCATATGTCACATTGTGAGGGTAGATATGTTAGGCCATATATCAGAAAATGCAGCAGGTGTTTTAGAGATATGAGAGGGAAGATTGATAGGCCCTAGGATCAACATTCTAATGTGACCAAAAGGTTGACAAGTGGGCAAATCTGGAAGGCCTTAGTACAATGATCTTAGAGCAGTTAAGACATTATATGAAGGCAATTAAGTATTGTTCATAAACGAAGTTTTGAATAATGTTTCTTGTGGGTGAGTATGCAATGGTTATGACTTATCTATTAAAAGAAGCCAACTTTAGAAGCCATCATGTACAATGATCATTGAAGGACTAATGAGTTGTTAGGAGGTAGAGTGATGGAGCCCTAGTTTAGGGGTTATAAATGGAAAAAATTCACTGATAAGTGGGCAGTTCCAGAAGACCCAATGACCAAACTTTTTAATGGATAAAGGAGGTTGGTAGTGGGAAGATTAGTGGGCCAAATTTCAGTGAACTAAAAGGGAGTTTTGACCATTGATAGTGGAAATTTGAAGTGATCAAAAGATTGGTAGGAAATAAGACCTGCCAATTGTGTTCAAGGTGAGTGGACTGAAAGGGTTGTGGGGTGCCAGATCAACAAGTAGGTCAAGTGTACTTTGTTCATGGTAGATTGGTGATCACATTAGTTAACACTAAGCCCTATTTGTGTCCTTGTGTCAAGGATGTATGTAAGGTCCATGATCCTTGGTACGAAAGCTGTAGGACTATTGTATTCTATATTGTAATATAACTAGCGGGTTTAAAAAAATTGTCATGTGCACTAGTTGATTCACTGATGCTTGTTATTTTGTTGTGAAAAGTAAAAGTGTTGTGGTATTTGAGTCATGTTTTTGTTTGATATTTTAAGACCCAAACCATATTCTTGAGTGTCGTGGTAATTCAACACTCAGCCTTCTCCTTGTAGTCTCTTGGGTACTCAACTTAACCAAAAAACCCCTCTTTCCATCCCTCAACACTTGAACTAGATCTTGGCCTGTAGCTATGAGTCTTGTAGGTATCAACCCTTCATTTACTTCCCCAAATCAGGTGTCTTGTAATTTGAGACTAGACCCTTTTTTCCCCTTTCTACTACAAGACAAGCGCTTTGTAGGCTGCAACTAGTATCTTGATCTCTATTGTGACCTACCTTTGGTTTCCGCCATAGATCCACCTTCCCTTGCACAAAAGATACACGGCCCCTACAATAGAAACCCTCAACCTCTTTCATGGACAACCCTCGACTTCTTTTCCAAGCCTACTTGGCCTCTAGACTTGGCTCCTCTAGGGCTACATCCTTTTGGCCTTCACACACAATGAAGTCCTTCTCATTGGTATGTCTCATGAGCCTCTCCTTAGGCTCCTTATATACTTTTCTCTATTGTCATTTAGGAAACCACTATAACTTAGGGTTTTAAACTCGTGACCCTTAGAATAATTAATTATCTCTTTTGCTACTAAACCCACACTTTGGGTCCAAAACCCTACTTTTGGGTAAATTTCCCAACAAACTACTTTTTGTTGGGTTGTCCTCTCCCAGAAATACCTATCAAGCTAACCAAAATCTAACAAATATAACACTACAAAAAATAAGTTGTAGCCCTGTTATTAGGTGATATAGATAGAGGAAGAGGATAGAAAATAAGGAAAACTAGGAAAAACTAGGTTTTCTAGGGAGAAAACATAAGAAGAAACACATCAAAACCAAAATGGAAAATGTGAGACTGGTACATGGAGAGGACATGTGATGGAAGAAATCACTTCCTAAATGGAAAATTCCCTAACAAGGAATTTCACAAGGAAAAATATTTGAAAGGAACATTTCATGCATGGAAAGAGAGAGTTTGGAATTGAATATTATGGTATACTTTAATGTTTCATTTCCTCATTCGAGTTTGTCTTGCATTTGAACTCCATTCTAGGGAATGTGAAAAAAAACACATTAGTGAGAAGGTAGTATTAGGGACAATCCTTACTCTACTTTAAGAAATGAAGATAAAGGCTTGATCCTTGAAAGGAGCCAATGTATGTGCAACCTATATAACTGAAAATGTCATATTCGCATGGAAGTTTCCTTGAAACCTAGATAACTAGAGAATTTAACTTACATGTACTAAATTGTCATGGGACAATGCATCTATGGAGAGGCTACCCTAGATAGAACACAACATGGATTTTGACGAAATAAGAATGGTTGCTAGCAAATAAGAAAAAATAACATAAGATCAGTGTCTAACAAAGGACCATAAATAGGTCAATGGGACTACTATGTATAATAATGTTAAAAAACTACATATAAGCAAAGATAGTTTATATTATAAAACCCTTAAAGTCTACAAAAAATTCTAGTAGAAGTTGAAGGCATCTTCAAACCCTCAAGGGCATAAGATTTCACTATAAAAGAGGCTAAAGGTGGCATGGGAGCTACAAAAGAACAAAAAAATAACAATACCAAGCTCATGCAACTAGAAAATAAGGCTCAACTCAGTTAGTTGAGAGGAGTGTCATCCTCCCTACCCATGTTCAATTCCAACAAGTCACATGTTTAGCCCTTAACGAGTATATTGTTGTAACAAATTGATCCCTGTCTTTGAACTAGCCTTCTGCCCTAAAGAATCTAGGGTGAGATCAATGGATAGAAAAAAAGAAGAAATGGTTCGTGCCTCCTGGAGATGAGCTGACCATTATTTTATGCTACATTTGATATTTTTTATTGGTAAGGGTGTAGCATGGTTTCTATATCTTGCGTTAGGACCTAAAATTTGGTGCCAAGATGGATAGTGAAAAATGGTGTGCCAAATGCTCAAATGGGGGTAAACTGAGATAGGTTCTGGCCATGGAAGGATGATGTAGTAGTGCATAAATGAAGAGTTGTAATTAGTAGCATATTAGTGTTTTGGTAGTACATTTAAAGTTTCAATTGTGGTAGAAGATTTATAAGTAGATGAAAGCCTGGAGATGACCATGATTTTACCACCTCCCCACTGTAGAACTATGGGGTAAACAATTAGTGTAGGGGTCAACTCTTGAGTTGAGAGAGTTCGCTAGTAGTTGGGAGAGAATTCGTTGCTCGTCCTTCAACTTGTAGCTTGTTCCAACATTATACACATCATAGCCAATAGTTTCAGCTTCCATTTTCTCCTTTCTTTATATCTATATCTATATATATATATATATAATATATATATATAATATATATATATATATATATATATAATATATATATATATATATATATATAATATATACTTAGCATGCATTCTTAAATAACAATGAGACTATTTCTCTCTCATAGTTCAGAGTTTTGGAGTTAAAGATCAATTTTATAACATATAGTGTACGATGTAGTTTTATTGTTACTTTTGTTCCTCATAAGTGAGACAATGTAACTTTAATAAATAGAACCTTCCTAATGTTCAATGAACAACACCTTTTGTTAGTAGTGATTCCAAGTAAAAGATATAGATCAATAAGTATGTATGCCCCATTGGTAATAGATCAAATGGAGGCATGGGTGCAATAATTCATCATTTAAACCCACCCAATTTCTTACCTTGATATAGTAGAGAATTTTTGTTACACCCTTGCCAATGATAGTATCGACTTAGCATACATAAGTTCACTATGATTGCAAAAAATCTCATCTAAGGAGGCATCTTTCTCCCTGCATGTCCTCTCAGTTAAATGGAAATTTCAATCTCTGGTCAATCATATGGTGTTTCCATCATGTCACTTTAGTTGTGTCATTGAAAGCATAGAAGGATAACCATAGTAGCAGTGTATATGGTTGGACAAAGACATCTAGCAAAAATAGAATATAAAGAGATCATCATATATGATCATTATTAGAAAGGAACATTTGCAAAATGAAGGATCATTAAGATCCTCCATTGGACTCTTTATGAGAAGGTTCACCTCTATTTAGAAGAAGCAAGTGCCTCGCAGATTGTCCATATTCCACCTTGTGTGGGATCCACTGGTAAGGATACACATATGTTGACTGGGCTGGTAGTGTGGTGGACTGTAAGAGCACATATTAATGTTGCTTCTCATTGGGGCCTGCTTCAATTTCTTGGATGAGCAGGAAGAAGAAATCAGTTGTGCTAAGCACCGTCAAGGGCGAATACATTGTAACTATTATGGCCTGTTGTGAATCTGTTTGGAGAAGGATCCTCAATGATATATTTGAGCACGTGTTGGATACCACAGTGATCTTCTGTGATAACCAGAGTGGGATTCACCTTTCAAGGATTCTCATGTTCCATGATTGCTCCAAGCACATTGATATCAGGTACCACTTTATCCAGGATATGGTACAACGGGGAGCAATGAGGCTCCAAAACATCAAGACTGATGAGCAGGTTGCAAATATCCTCACGAAGCCTTTAGGGAAGGTCAAATTCTTAACCTTCTAAGAGATACTTGGAGTCGTGGAAATACCCTTCCATGAGGGTCCCGCTTGAGTTGGACACTGATCTCTAGGATCTCTTAGGGGCTTGGGGTACTTCTTGGAGCTATGAGTAACCATAAGGTGAGTGGTTCACCTTCCCCTATGTGGTGCGTTGTGTATAGGGGGAGTGGTTCACCTTCCCCTGTGACACCCCATGGTGACATGTGTAAAGGGTGAGTGGTTCATCTTCCTTTACTAGACACATGTGTGTAGGGTGAGTGGTTCACCTTCCCCTACGATTGACATATGCATAGGAGGAGAGGTTCACCTTCTCCTATGGCATATGAGCAGGATGAGTGGTTCAACTTCTTTCGTTGATGCCCCAACATACATCTTACCCATGTAGTCCGAGACTCATGGGAAGTACCTCTCATCTAGCCAATGAGTTGGGAAACATGGATAAGTACCTATTGTGATCTACAACAACCCCCCATTTATTTTTACATAAATTACTTACAAGATTATTGTATAAATGAATGGGGACCCTTAAAATTTTTAAAAACATAGGAAAATAACCTAGTTTAGGGTTTTTAAAAGAACAAATTTTGATTTTTTTTAATAAACGAATCCTCATTTAGGCCTAAATGACTTGAATAAAGCTTACCTTAAAGAAAAACCTGATGATATTGCATATCGCAAAGTATCAAAGAAACAACGCTTTATGTTACCCTTTTGAAACTTGTGATTGTGATAAAAGATAGCCCCCAGGAACTAAACATGTCTATTCCTTAAAAGGCTTGAGTATTGACAAAATTCCTTCATGGTGTAACTTGCCCACATCACAATCGTATAACAAAAACGATATATGAAAAGACTGAGGAAAATCCCCATTGCAAAATGCGATAAATTAACCAGGCTTGATAAAATAATAAAAAATCTCTCTAAACGCCTCGCGTCTGGTTGAATAACAAAAGTATCAAAATGATCCCCGCTTGTTTCACTTCCAATTCCCCTGATTGAGATAAAGATATTTCTAAAAAGGTGTGCCTAAAGATAATCATAAAGTTGAAAACAAAAGCCGCGCTTGTTAATAATCCGATGGGACTACTATAATGCCATGTCATTTCTCGCAATTTCACAATTTCTCAAAGCCTTCAACCATATCCGTTCTCCTTTTCTCCCGAAACCTCTAATTTGCGATTATCGCATTGCACTTCTCCCATACCCAATGAAACAATATAGTGATATTGTTATCGCATATAGGAAAAGTACATAAAAATAAGTTTATATACCATTTGAAAAGGTTTTTGCGATGCGATATATTAAATAGGTAATAAATAACTGCACAAAAGCCATGATTTCAGTTATTGAAGAATTCTAATGGTATTTATGATTTCAAAGCCCAAGGTGATTTGATGGCCTGTAGAGATTGATTTGCATTTAAACTATCCTTCTCATCATTTCAAGCCTTATATGTTTGTATGTTTCTGCGTTTTACACCTATTGCTCTTCATTCCTCTATGTTCTCAATTTGCAGGCTTAGCCCGAGAAAGAATTGTGTAACAGGATGACTAAGTCAAAGAAAGGAAAGAAACCCATGGAGGCTTCACAATCTTCTACGTCTGGTATAACAGAAATGCCACCACTCTTTTTAGATACTACATGCTCAATCGATAGTGGAACCTCCTCATGGGAAAATATGTACCAATTGCTAAAGAGCGAGGGTCCTAAGATCAAAGAGTAGCAACAACAAACACTACTACCTCTTCTGAAGCCTCCCACTTTGAAGCTGCAAGTTCTTTCCTTCACAGAATTACTACCAAACCCAAGATTTTGCCTTACACTAATATGGTAAAATGGATAATAAAGAATATTAACATTACATACTAGACATTCTAGACTTCAAGGAAAATGGTTATCGAGTACTTCACAGCAGAAGACTTGAAGAGAATATATCATAAACCAGATCCATAGAAGGTGTAGGACAAAGCCTTCCTCGAGCAATTTACAAACGAAAATGATGTGCCATCAGACCTAATTAAGCAATGGAGGTCTAACCCGAACAAACAAAAACATGAGAAATCAGGTATGTATTCTATATCGCCTCTCGATGCTCCCTATTCCTATATTGAAACTATGATGTGTACACTATTTGGGCATGCCAATACTACTAATTTATTTATTGAGTGGGTTCCCCTAATTAATGCAGTAGGAAATTCTTTTATAATGGATTGGGGCACTATCTTGTCTAACAATCTTGCCTTCCAAATCTGGGAGTTTAGACAACACCGATATGTCACCACTAGAGTTGTCCCACCATTTTTCATGAGTGCCTACATTATGGATGCAATTTGTTTCACTACCATTTTTCCAACTGTGGGGTGGAAATGGACTATTCAAGATCCCACCGACATATAATCCTACGGGAATCTAATTTGCACACCCATTTCTAAAAATATCTTCCAAGGAGTTATGCTACCAAAATCTACCAAGTTTTTTTTTACTAGAGGGCCAAAAGATTATCTAATGAGGCCAAGATTGATTTTATATCAATAGGTATGTGGTTTGGGGAAGAAAATTTTACTTACATCTGAGTCTATGGAAGCCCAACACCTGCCCATGTTATCCCATTGTACATCCTAGATAAACTTCTTTCTATGGAGATTTCCTACCAAACTGTAGGGGATGGGATAACTGAGACCCTAAAGGAATATAAGAAGTCTCTTTCACCTTCCTTTCCCCTCCAATGTGGTGTTTACACATTACATGATTTCAAGCATGCTGCAATTGAAATTGATCATATTACATGTCTAAAACTTGCCACCATTCCTGGCAGACAATTTGACCCTAATAAAGTTTAACAAAATGTCATTGCCCAAGTGAAAATAAGATAGTTAAGCCACGAGGATGATGAATATGATGACTTGTTTGAGTTTATTGAGGTGTTTTCAAAAGTACAACATATAGCTACTCTGAAACTAGATCCACAAAGGCTAGCTCAAGTCCACAAGTATAGGATGAATAGGCTACGAAATGTCCCTCTGGATCTATTAAAGATCCCTCAACCAATTGTTGAAGAAGAATAGGGCTCAGACCAATATTTAGAAAAGGGCTTTGAACAAGGTTCTGAGCATAATTTAGAACATAGATCGAAACAGACTTCTAAACAGAATTTAGGACACAAATTGGTACAAGGCTCATAACATGGTTCATATCATAACTCAGAACAGGGATTAAAGCATAACTTTGAGCAAAATTTAGAACACAATTCAGAGCATAGCACAGAAAAGGACACAAAAAAGGAATTTAAAAATGTCTCAAAGGAGATAGAAGTGGAAGATGTATCCACTGAATTGCATACAGATAAATCCCCTTTCAAAAATACATTGGACGAAGTGTGTAAACAATTCGACCAACAACTTAGAGGACAACAAGGGGAGAAGGATGTTGATATGGAAAAGACATTCAATACACCCCAAAATACTAGACAAAGCTTGCTTACTGAAATGTCTACTAAAAAAGTTGTCACTACAGAGGAAATAGAGTTTATCCCGGCCTTCCCCTCGTCTGAAATTATCCTTAGGGTAGAAGAAATCCCTCCCCTTGATGTCTTTTACAGTTCCAAACATCGAGCTATAGTAAAAAGACAAAAAAAGGAGAAGAACAAAAGCATCATCAACATTGATTATTGACAGTGAACGTATGGATGTAGTATGGAAGGATATCCCCATAGATCCTTCTGAAAACATGACAAAATTGTCACAGTTTGTAGGTGCTTATGCATCTGCTACTATTGACAAAGCAGTAGAGGCAAGACAACTGGTGAAAGAGAAAGAAGAGAGAATCCAACAACTAGAGCAACAGTTGGCAAAATAAAGATAGAATGTTGATCACCAAATGAAAGCACAAATGGCCCAAATACAACAAAGCTTTGACCAATTGAAGCTCCAGTATCAGGCATAAACAAGTGTTAAAGATATCCAAATACAACAACTACAGTTTTCAATGGATATGTTAAAAGATAATCCTAAGGTTGAGTATTTTATAAAGGAATCGTTAGAGCTCAATTCTTTATTATCAATGCAACAAATGCCATTATGTTAAAAGCTATCTATCTTCAATCCAATGTGCAAGACAAGTGATTCACTGATGAATCAAGCATTTGATCTGAGGGTGACATTTAATGAGATTGATGATAATATATTAGGGTACATAACATGGCAGGATACACCAGAGGGCAGAGCAACAAATCTTCCTAGGATAGAGGAATCACATAAGGAAATCCTCTTTAGTGATTGGGATATTCGACTAAAGCAGGTAGAAAGAGTAGTTTCAAGAGCGACCGATGCTGTAGATAATATCATTGAAACTATCAATGATAATTTGAACAATGAAAACTTGATACAGGAATGCCCACCTGGGAGTCTTGCCGATATTAGAGCCCTGGAAACACAATGGCAAGAAACTTCAAGAGCAAGGGAAGAGGAAATTAAACAACTGGCCAAACTTGACTGGGAGGTATATTGGAAATATCTGGTAAAGCCACACAGTCAGTGGCTAATGCTACATTTCCTCGTTGACTCATCCACCCATATGCTTCCCACTCTTTTAGATGCAGTGTATACATGACAACTGTGTATGAGGATGGGTCAGTGTCCTAAAGTCAAGCCGATGATAGATATCTATGACCTTAGACAACGAATAAAAGAGTACACACCATTACAACCTTGAGCTCATCATTGCAACAATATGAAGATGAAATACATACTTTTTTGTAACAGTGGTACACCATGTAGATCAAAATATTGCTCCATCTGATGTATCCAATTTACCAGATCCTTGCCATCAAACTTCCTCATCTTGCTTTTTCTTGATTTTAGGAGCTCGATCTTGAAATGACTGTAACTCTATACTTTTAGATTTTTAAGTTCTGAACTACGACTTGTAGTATTCCTCTGCATCCTCTTTCTAATGCCACCAGTCTGACCCCAATTGGATTCTCCAATGAAGAGTTATGCCAAATCTCCCACAGTGACCTGATTATAGACTAATTCAGTAGAGTGAATTTGTATGACGTGCCATGTGTCCCTGTTTTGACCTTTGGCTCTGCAAAATATATACAAGAAACTACAGTCCGTCTTCTTTCTGTACCTTCTTACGAAATTTCCATCTGATGCTCAGAGAGAAAGTTATGATGATTTTCCCCAGGTCACCCGTGTTGAATGTAATTCAGGATTTTGCAAAAGGACCAACGTCCTCAGATCATATCTCCGAAAATATAGTGCGAAAAGCTCTGAAATTTGGATCTGAGATTCAGTGCGATGTCATCTCAAATGGGTTTTCTTTTTAGCTTCTGAAACGTTGCAAAAAAAATGTTATTGCGTAAATGCCACGATGACCTGTTTGGAGCAGTGAAAGCCTAGAATCCAAAGCTCTGATAACAAATGTTATGAAACCAGCTCAAGAAAAGATAGAAAAGATAGATCAACACCTTATAATTCAGCCTCTTTGAGGGGGAAACCTCCTTTACATTACATAAATGAGCAATTCTTCGATGATTCAAATGAAAAGACCTCCTCTCTATATATAGGAGTCTAAGGGGTCATAACATAATCAGAGCCTACATAACAATAATAATGTAAGGGCACAATAATAATAATAGTGGGCTTCTATGGGGCACAATAGTAACAATATGGGCACTACATGGGTACATCAATATAAAAAGTGGGTTGTACTAATAACAAAAAGGGGTTACTCTAGTAGTATACGGGCCTAACATTTTGCTTCTAAGGAATATGGGGATGTTTGATGATATTTATTTTTTTGGCATATACTTTAATCCATTTGGAGGATAGGTAATGTCCTAGGTTGACTCCCTCACTCATTAGAAGGCATAATTTTTCATGACTCAGAGAGAGATTCATCTCTTTACACCTTTAAAGGACCTTGGTAAGATTGGTGGGATCTTAATGAAAAGTGTTTCTATCGGAGATAAATTCATCTATATAGATATCCACTACATCATGAATGACATCATAAAATATAATAAGTATTTCTCTTTGGAATGTGGTTGGGGCATTGCATAGGCCAAAGGGAAGAACTTTATGAAAGAATTTCCCTAGAAAAAATTGAAATTGGTGTTATCTTGATTTTCTAGACTAATTTGGATTTGGTTATAACCACAAAACACATCTAGAAATCTGAAGAATTTCTTCCCTTCCAAAAAAACAAGAACTTAATCAATGAAAGGTAAGGGGAAGTGATAGTTTCTACCGATATTATTTAACTCCTGGTACTCCACACATATTTTTCAATTTCCATTCTTGTTGGGAAAATAACAAAAGGAGATACCCACTTACTATCAAAAATAGGACAAATGGACCCAAATCCAAGAGTTCCCTTAGTTCTTCTTTGACAACGTCCTTCAGTGTAGTGTTCATTCTTCTTTAAGGTTGGAAAATGGGCTTATGACATTCTTTAGTGTAAATGTGATAGGCATAGATGGATGGATGGATCCCCTTCATCCCCTTATATTCATAGGAAAAATAATTAGTGCGCCTTCCCAAAATAGTGATCATCTCTTGTTCTTGATCAATAGTAAGGGAAATACTAATTGCTAGAAATTTAGAGGGTTATATTTCAATTATTTAGTGTTCTCACCCACTCATTTGCCTCTGAACTAATAGGTTTTCCTATGGTTTGATCACAAATTATGCCAGTGATTTGCATGATAACATGATATCTATTTTACAAAAAATGGTTAATCAATTCATCTTCATTCGCATGCTTTATGCTAAGGGATTTTTTAATGGTACATACATGATATGATGAGGAGATGATGGGATGGTATTATTCTTCATCTTCCACCCAGAGGGGAATGTTTTAATCATTCAAAAGGTGAGAAAGAGAATACAATACAAATTTTTTTATGGGACTTCCCATTGGTGATAGTCATATTACCAACACTACAACTGACATAGGAATCTAATGTAGCTAACCTTTATTAGAGGACCCTCTATTTTGTAACATTTGATTTAATATTCATTTTAGGAGTTTACAACATTTAAAAAGTTTTATGTTATACATTTTTGTAAATTAAATCCTGAAAGTAGGAGAAAATCAAATAATTTGGAATTGAAACATAACATGGCATAGACCAAAGGTATGAATAACCAATATCACTTAATCTCAACCACATCAAAATATAGATTAGATTTAAAATCTAACCGTAAAGGTTCTAATCCTATCCTTGTTTCAAAACTAAGTAAGAAAATTATAAATCAGTAAGAATATGAAAAAATAAATTGTTCATGACATGAAATTATTGAAAAAAGGTCATGTGTAAAATGAGGGCATTTTGTTGTTAGCCTATAACTCATATACAATCATGAAATCTTAGTATACTACCTAACTTATTTCACATTCTAGGATATAATTGTTATCATAAGCGCATTTCTAGAATCGTATTTTTCCTCCTCCTACCTTATCTCTTGATGAGGGTCCAGTGTGAGAGCAATTAAAGTGGTTTCAATTATGTATTATATATTGTATCATTGAAATATATACAAGTGTAGAATATGATTTAAGGCCTTTTCCACTACTTCTTGTGTTTCTTATCTCATGTCTTGCATTTTATCTATTAACATGGTATTAAAATTGAGTTTGATTCCATGAATAAAAAAATTTCTATGTTGAGTGGTTGGAACTCAAATAATTGTAAAAATCATGATTTGGGGTGCATTTTCAATAGTATCTGAAACCCTCATCATATTGTGAACAAAAACAAATGAGTATGATGGAAAATAAGGAAGTGCAAGTGAGTGATTTCAAGATCACAAGTGAGAAAGTTCAAGTAAAAAAATTCAAGCAAGTTGAAGAAAGTGTGAACATTGATGTTTGGAATCATGGGGTTGATTTCCTTATTGCAAACTAGGTTGGGAAAAATCGATAGTGTTTTGATCATACTCATCAATGACACATTGGAAAATGCTATCACATGTTTTTAAGTCGTGCAAACAAAGGTTGATCTATTAAAATATCAACCCCAAAATTTGCAATATGAGTTGGTGGATCTCAAAAATCAAGAGTTTTTGAAACATTCTAAACTAATACTTTTTAGAACAACCATCTCTGTGATGATGATGGTGGTGGTTTAGATCAAAGGTCCACTCTTGAGCAATTGTTTGAGACAAATTCAATTGTAGATGAAGATGAAGTTGTACTTAATCAATTTCAATTCAATATTCTCAACAACATTGTACGCCCTTGGGAAGAAATATAGGTAGAAAAAAATTGAGAGGGTTGTTTAGCAAAATTCAGAGTCTTTGACCAATAGGGAAAATAAAGGAGAATCAGTTTTTCTAAAATCATTGATGAACCTTCTGTAGTACATTGTATGGAAAAGGGAACTTATAACATCCTTTTTCTTCTAAGGGATAGGGAGATGTTTGGTGATCTTTATTTTTTTGGCATCTACCTTAATCCATTTGGAGGATAGGTCATGTCCTAGGCTAACCCCCTCACTCATTAGAAAGCATAATTTTTCATGAATCAGAGAGAGATTCATCTCTTCACACCTTTAAAGGGCCTTAGTAATATTGGTGAGATTTTATTGAAAAGTGTTTCTATAGGGTATAAATTCATCTATATAGATATCTACTGCATCATGAATGACATCAGAAAATATACTAAGTATTTCTCTTTGGAATGTGGTTGGGGCATTGCATAGGCCAATGTGAAGAAATTTATAAGAGAATGTCACTAGAAAAAAATTGAAATTGGTCTTATCCTGATTTCTAAACTAATTTGGATTTGGTTATAACCACAAAACCCATCTAGAAATGGGAAGAATTTCTTCCCTTCCAAAAAAACAAGAACCTAATCAATGAAAGGCAAGGGGAAGTGATAATTTCTACTGACATTATTTAACTCCTGGTAGTCCACACATATTTTGAAATTTCCATTTTTATTGGGAAAATAACAAAAGTAGATACCAACTTACTATAAAAAAAATAGGACAAATGAACCCAAATCCAAGAGTTCCCTTAGTCCTTCTTTGATAATTCCTTCAGTGTAGTGTTCATTCTGCTTTGGGGTTGGAAAATGGGCTCATGACCTTCTTTAGTGTACATGTGATAGGCACAGATGGATGGATGGATCCCTTTCATCCCATTATAATCATAGGAAAAAGAATCGGTGTGCCTTCCCAAAATAGTGACCAACTCTTATTCTTGATCAGTAGTGAGGGAAAAACTAATTTCTAGCAATTTAGAGGGTTATATTTCAATTGTTTAGTGTTCTCACCCACTCATTTCCCTCTGAAATACTTGGTTTTCCTATGGTTTGATCACAACTTATGCCATTGATTTGCATGATAGCATGATATCGATTTTACAAAAAATTCTTAATCAATTCATCTTCATTGGCTTGCTCGCTACTGAGGGATTTTTCAATGGTACAAACATGATATGATGAGGAGATGATGGGATAGTAATTATTATTCATCTTCCACCCAGAGAGGAATGTCTTAATCATCCAAAAGTTCAGAAAGAGCGCACAATACAATTTTTTATCAGATTTCCCATTGGGGATAGTCATATTACTAACCCTACAACTGACATAGGCATCTAATGTAGCTAACCATGATCTTCTTAAAATTTGTGGATATCCATTGAACTTTGCCAATAGTTGTAAAACAAGGAAATCAATTGGTTTCTCCCAAGATTCAATGGAAACAATGACATATTTTTTTATACCCTATATCTTCATTATTGATTTATCATGGTAGTAGAATCATAATAAATGTTTCTCTTAGGGAGTCCTAAAGATTAAGTTCAAGCATGGTGTCCCTAGTCATTATGTTAATAACAACTCCTATAGCAATAAAAGTGTTTTAGATTGATATGCATGTCTATAACTAGGCTACTAGGATCTAAGTACTTAGGAAGAATCATCCTCCCAAGCATTAGATCAGCTAGTTGTCCTATGAAATTGATTATGGGGGCACCTCTTTTTCTTTTACTAGGCCTTTTGAGGCATTCTTCCTTAATAAAATTATTTTATATGAGAATATCCTTAAAGGCCTATAATGTTGAGTTTTCTTAGGGCTATATTGTTCTTTGCTTTGATAATTTCATTTCTTCATTAACACATTAAGTTCACCCCATAATATCATAACATTATTTATATTTACATAACTATTCGGCAGCATATGCTACTCTATAGAAATAAAAATATCAGCATTATCAATGAAGTAGAACATAAAGGAACAATAGAAGAAAATCACTCACATATAGAGACACCAACATTGGTAAGAGGCCAGGGAAAAACCCACTATGGGGAAAACCATTTCAAATTCTTCTTCTTATTAGATTGTCATCGAATGATTCAACAAAATTGAGTACAATGATCCATACCTTCATTCATACAACTATTCATCAAAATAAACTACAACATCCATTAAATGAACCCAAAAATTCTTATACTCAAAATCCTGATTTTGAAGCCTGTAATGAACTTTCACTATCTGTGGTCAAATTCCAAAAACTGTAGTCACTGAGTGAAATCTTCGAACAACTGAAATTCCATCATTTAGGTCCTAATCGCATAGGGGAGGAGTCATGCGTGCTACTTGGAAACTTCCAGTGAGTCTCTGGAACCTACAAGTGAGTGATTGCAGTCTGCAACTGAGATTCTAAAACCCTAGATGTTGGTCACACAGAGGATGAGATGTGAGTACGACTGGGATGGTTCGATCACACGGATGAGCATGGTAGTGAGCAACTTGACTGATGCAGTCGATATATCTCTATCTCGTGCCTATGATTGAGGTCCAAAACCCTAAAACAAGAATGTGAGCTTCAAACCCTGCAATTTAATCTTCTAGCGAGATTGTTCCTCCATGGACAGTCCTCAGACCTGTGCGAGCCAAAAACCAAGATAGAAGATTGTCTCATGATGATGTCCAAATGAGGTAGAGGTCACTTTTATTTATAACCTTCCAAGGGTGTCCACTTTTCTTTAGGGTCAACCTTATGAAAAGTGCACATGTGGGCTTTTCTTCATAATTACACTTTCCCTTATCCATTTTGAGTGATATTTAGGTCAATTTTGGTCCTCTCGAAAAAGGAATTCAATGAAATTATAATATCCATAAAATGAGCCGTTCAAAGTTGAATTTGACCACAATTTCATATTTAACATATAAAATTAGTATCTTGACACATAAATTATTCAACCTCCATAGGAGTTCAACTTCTTTAGTTGTATGTGTCATTTTAATGGTCAATCTCTCAAGGAAAGGAGGAATTTGATGAGGTACATGTTTATATTTTTCCTTCATGGAATATTTTTATGAGGAAGGTTTAGGAGGTACTTGTAATACCTTTCCTGGTTTTAGGTTTATCTCTTGAACTTATAAGGAATAAGTTTGGTAAACAATCTCACCACTATAAATAGGTTGTTACTACTTATTCTCCATATTTCAGGCCATTGGGCAGGAAGTTTAGGCTACTTTGGTTGAGTAGTTTTTTGAGGTAGGCTAGGCTATTTACGAGGAACCATTAAGTCTAGATATTGAGCCATAGGAGGATTCCATCCTTGGGAAGAATTATTCCATTGAGGAGTCTGATTTTGGAATGGTTGGTAAGGAGGGATGATAGGCTCACTTGGGTACTATATGGGGAGGAATGGACCAAGGTGAGGGATCGGGTGGGTAACAAGGCTGAGGTTGAAATTATGCAGGGTAATTATTAAAATATTTGGGATAGTTATAGACCATACCTTGTTGATAAGGTCTTGGTGTTGTTTTCCTCTTTCGGTTGATGAAACATACCAACTCCATGCTCCATTCAACTCCTTGATATACAATTTCAATCCTAACATGGAAGGAAATTTATAAGTAGAGTGTCGACATTAACAATGTGCACATATTTCTATATTATTAAGTGGTCACTCATTTTGAGGGCACCATTTGGATCACATAAGACAAAATATAGTTAATTCCACTTTTGCCACTTATTAATCTTTCCTAGCCTATAATGTGTTCATATACCAAGCTAGAGAATCTAAGATAAATATCTTCATATTTTCTAACATTACTCTAATTTCATTTTTGATAGCCACAAGGGAAGAAATAGGACTTACCAAATATCTATCAGATCTAAATTTCATCTTGCCCTGGAATGCTTTATGAAAATCTTCTTGATGGTAGCATAGTCTAGTTGATAAATGTCCCCATTGGCCAAGAGATTCCATGTTTCTATCAACTCTTCCATTTCTCTTCTTAGTAGAATAACTTTGAGGGAGTCATCATCGAGAGTGCAATTGTTTACTCTTTTTTAGTTCAATTGAAATATTTCCTCAAAATCATCCAAGGATTCATAGTCTCCTGGGGTCATATGAAAGACCTCTTCCCTTTATATCTAGCTCAACAATAATCCCTATATTTGTTGCTAAATGTTTGTTTCATTTTCTACCAAGGGTAATGTTGTTCCCTTCAATGCTAATGAACTAGCTTAAACTTCCATGCTTCAAGGTAGAAGGAAAGAGCTTGAGTTTCTATTTGTTTGGAATGTAATCATATGTCTTGAATACCAGCTGTTTAAAAATATGGAATCGATGTGCGTTGCCCTGGCGATGTTCGATCTCGAATCTAGGGTTTCGAACAGCTCGTTTTGCTCCGACGCAGAGCAAAATCTCCTTTTTCTCTGTAGCCTGCCTAGATCTCTGACAGCTGGTCCCCCATCATCCGGAGTTTCCCTTTGGTTATGGAATGAAACATCAGTTGGAAAGTTGTCTCGCTCTTTGATCCTCAGAAAACAGAGTCTGGAGTTTTTTCTTCTCTCCTGGTCCTGGTATCGCCAAAATGAGCCTTTCGCTATCGCCCTGTTCAAGACAGGCAGCTCTGCCCTAGTCTATGGCAGGCTGTGGGTTCGATCGGTAGATCCTGGGCCGTTATTATTAAGTGCGGCTGTTGAAAAAATCACGGCGGGGGGGGGGGGGTGTGTAGACCCGTTTCTTTGGGATCTTGGTTTTTCCCCGATCCCATTATCTCAGATCTCGACCTTTATATCCTTGGCGCACCGTTTTGACAGTGAGGTTGCAGAATGTTGGGCCGATATTTGGAGAAAAGGGGCAGAAAATACAGATCAGATCAGAGCCTGTCAAAAACGAGTTGGAAACTGGCCAGATCCAGCCCTTCTGATCACGATTTCCGCATGCAAAGGTGGGGGACCCTTTGCCGCAGATGTGACCCAGTATAAATCTGCTCGACCAGAACTCAGAGGAAAATTTGACGGCGATCTTGGCGTTGTGCGGCGTTTCCTAGTTTCGCTGTCCCATTTCGGAACACGGTGGTCTCGTTCGGCTGTTCCAGGGCATTCTTTAAAAGGAAAAGCCATGGACCCAGAAAGGGGAAGGTGTAGGGATTTAGTCTCGGAGTGCTTTGATGCCTCTTCTTGCGTTGATATGCAACAAATCTTCATCAGATCCACAGAAGGCGGTCATCTATGCCTGCAGATCTGGGGGAGCATGAGGGTTCGGGATCTCAAAAAAAAAATCCAGGCGAAGCTGGGAATCCCTGATGTTTTTCAATTATTAATTTTTTCTGGGGTATGCATGCAAGAACATCATTCACTCCAGCACTACAGGGTAGCAAAGGACTCAACAATTATCCTCAATCTTCATTTGCGAGGTGGGACAAAGGGATCTACATCAAATTTTACAGGAACCTATCGCGATGCAGCCAAAGGGAAAGCTCCTGCTAAGGGGAAAGAACCTGCAGCAACTAATATAGCGCCAGGGCAGTATATCGTGGACCAAATGCCAGAGAGCCCATCCATCTCGCTGGATACTCTAGAGGTAAAGAGCATTTTTTCAGATCTGGAAAAAAAAGCTATTATTTGTAGATTTAACGGTTTCTGGCCTAAAACTGAGGCTCTGTATGAATGGGTTCACACGGTCTGGTCAAAAAACTGCCAGATCCATCTCTGTTCGAAGGGCTTCTTCATAGTAATTTTTCATGAAGAAGAAGAAAAGGAAAAAATTCTCAATGAAGGACCCTGGTTCTGGGGCAGTGCGGGATTATTTATCACCCCATGGTTTCCAGATTTTGACGCCAACACTATGGTGGTTTCAAGGATGCCAGTTTGGGTAAGGTTGCATAATATACCATTACACTTTTGGCATTTCAAGACTTTATCAGCTATAGGGAATACTCTTGGAAAAATGCTAAAAATTGATACAGATAGACACTTAAAAGGAATTTTTACTTTTGCTAGGATATGCGTTGAGGTAGATCTCAGCCAGGGACTACCTGAAAGCATCATCCTGAATTTTAACAAAAATCAGTGGAAACAACCTTTGGACTATGAAAACACAGCTTTCAGGTGCAGGGGATGTCAACAAACAGGACATTTACTCAAAGCATGTCCCAGCAAAAGCAAGATACAACAAAGGAAGCCCAGAAGATGGCAGAATTTAGATGAAGTCGTAAAGAGGAGAACAGCACAAAAGAAATCCCCCCCTTCTGTAACAAAAGAGGAAAAAACAGAAGCAGAAGAGGATGATACCCCCATAGAGGAAGTTGAAACAGAAAAACAGAAGGAAAAAACAGTAGTTAACAAGGACCCACAGCCACACACAAATCAGGCAGAGACCCAGCAAAATAAAGCAGAGATGACAAGCGTGGAACAAAGCATGGGAGGCTACAAACGACACCACCATTCAGACTCATCAGACACAGACAAAGAATCTGGTCAGCCGAATGAATCAACTCAGTTAATCATTGCTTCGACCGAGCCCACTCTGGGTGAGTGGCGCAAGGTCGAAAAGAAAAAGGGGCGGAAAACTTGATGCAGATCTGCTGGAGCTTTTCTCCTCTTTGCTCTCTCTTTTCTTTTCTCTTCTCTTTCTCTCAGTTTGCGTTAGTCTTCTAACGCTACGTAGGGTGCGTTTGCACTCGTGCCCATGTGGCAGATCTTCTATATGCTATTTTGCAGCTGATAAGTGTAACTTTTCATTATTTTTTTTAATAAAAAGTTACTGATTTTTTTCTTTGGAAAAAAAATGTCTTGCATACCAAAACAAACATGAAAAGAAAAGTGTCAAGGTCCTTAATGGTTAGTCCATAGAAATGGGGAAGTACATATGGATTGATGTTCTCTATTCTAGCTTTTACATTGGTCTCCCTGATGGGAAATTCAGTGACTCCAGGAAGGTATCCATTTTCAACCATTGTATAATGAGATGGGGATCTACCTCCTTCTAAAAGGTTTTCAAATTCTCTAGCCTGCATTTCTAGATAAGTCTCAAAGCTCCATGTTGTAAAAGGTAATGATTCGAAACTAGCTGACTGCTATTGATTACTGCTGAGAGGCTCAAAAGTGGGGATTTTTTGGTAAGAAAGTTCTTAATATTAATTATTATTTGAAAATGTATGCATGCCTTTTAAAAGAAAAGTTAATTTTTTTCTATGATAAGAAGAAAATAAACATTGCAAACTTTGACACCTCCCAGGAAATGACACGAAAATATTATGGCCCTCAATATTTTAGAAACAATGTTGTAACCCTAAAGATATCAAATTTAATATGCCAATTCGAGGTTCGTAAAGAGTTATTTCACATTATATATGCAATCTATATTTTTTCATTTTAATGCACACTAATCTATGAGAACTATTACCTTTTTGATCAAGTGAACGAAGCGGTAATGTTAATCAATAACCATTTTAATTGGTATGGTATGGTAGGAGGTGATGATTAAAGAATCTAAGTGAAATACTTGAAATTGAAGAATTAAATTTACATGGATCAAAGGAAACCAAGAGGTAGATGTAAAAATTCTAGAAAAAAAGTTGCAAGAATTCAAACTATACTAATGGCACTCAAGGAACTACACTATGTTGCAAGGAAAATAATGCTACATTGTTGTTGTATAAAATAAGAAAATCCATTTGAAAAAACCAAAATAAGACAATCTATGATATTGTAGGAAATTTTGTATTTGTGTCAAATTCTTCTTTGATTCCTCCTCATTCACTTAATCATGCTAAATTTATGAACCAAGATGTTCTACAGTTAACCAACATGAAATCTTAAAAAATAATGCAAAAGCAGAGGTCTAATGTCTATTCTACAGGAAACTCAATATTTTTTATAGGAATATGTGTAACTCTACAAGAAATTCCATAAACGAGATAAGTGTAGCAAATGAATGAAGTAAAGATGAAATTAGGTACATGAAGTTAATGTTGGACAGTTGGCATTGCCTGGATGGCTAGTGGTAGCAAGTGTGTTGGCGTTGATGTCAACAATCATGTTGGGAGATGTGTTGGGTAGTTTCCATTGTCTAACAGTTGGCAAGAGTGTTGGAATTGATTCCAACTGGACTATCATGGATGTTTGTGGCAACAAATGTTGGCTTTGATGTCCACTAGCCTAGTTGTGATGGTAACTGAGCTAGCATTAATTTGCTTGATGTGTTAAGTTCAGGGGGAGTTTCATGGTTGCTATCGTCTCTTGTAGAGAATCATCATAATAACATGTTTATTGGAGAAGCCATAAAATGATGACTATGATGGTTGGGAGTCCCAAAATTTGGAGGAGATTCTGCCTCAAGAGATAAGATCAAATACTCTTGGATATGGAATATTTGGATAGTTCTTGGAAAAAAAATTCCAATGGCATGTGGAAGTTTGAAAATGGCCTCTTGGATCAATAGTTATTGCCAGTCAAATTTGAGGTGGCCCAAAGTTACATGGTAGAGTTAAATGTGGCCTTGGGTCAAATTGGTGACCAAGTTTGGAAGTCAGACAGAGTTAGAGGAAAAACCTAGTGGAGTAGCCAAAAGGATTTTCAGGTGGACGTGGCATGGACAATGCAACATAGGGAAGAAATTTTATTGGCTGATAGGTGAAGCCCACCTAACAACTTGTCCTGGTAAAGTTACCCCAATGGTATGGGTTTGGTGCACAAGTTAAAGCATCAAGATGTAATTGAGAAGGCTAACGAGGAGTGAGAGTAGAGGAGGGGAAGCCCTTTTCATTTGCTGTAGGTGGAGCCCACTTGAAAGCCTAGACCGATGGAGTTACCCTAGTGGTATAATTATGGCGCACAAAGTGAAAGCGTCAGGTGGTGGTCACCGAGACTCTAAGGTATAGCACAAACCAATGAAAGTTGAGTGGGATAAAGGTGGTTGTAAAGTTGGCAGTGAAAACCAATGATAAAGGTGTCAATAGTGCCCCATAGTGACAAAAAAGCCCACAAAGGTAGACCCGAAGGAAATTTAAGTAGAACAAAAGTTTAGGCGTCAGGTGACACAATGACATTCAAATATCATTATAGATGGAATTATGGTCAAGCCTCAAGGTGTTAGAAGGTGGTTTCCCATACCATTGATCATGTAGATCAATGATGGAGAACCACTTCAAGAACACTCCTAATACCACAAACCATAATGGAGTGGTGTCGAGGTTGGTTTCTTGTGCTTGGTGGTTTTTAATTAACAAAGGAAATTTCTTGCGAAACCAAGGTCTCACGGGTCCTCTCTCTCTCCTTTGGTAGGACATGTGGTAACAATTGATTGGCTCTCAAGAGATGATTGTGGAAGATCAAATCAACATGATGTATATGTATGGAGGAATGTGGAAATCATATTCAGTGTTTTTGCGTGGCCTAATGGGCCAAATATGGCTGACATGTGTTAGCACTTAAGAGTTGGCACGTGGGGTTGATGATGTGAGCATGAAATCATCCTAGAAGGGCTACCCTGGAAGGTTTTAGTGGTGTGTGCAAAGGAACTAGTGGGTTAACTGGGCATCTGGTAGATGTGGCCATGTTAGAGCATAGGCCAATTAAAAATGTGCTAGGCAGACCTTCCATAAAAATCATCCTGTAGAAATGAACCCGATGATGTTTTAGGTGCACAAAGAGGAATTCACTAGGCAGGAAGTGTTGGGACACGTCATCAAAGAAAACTCACCATGCTAGGTCTTTGGTTAGTAATGGAAGTGTAGGGAAGACCCCGCCAAGATAACTCATCATGTAAGGAAGAGCTTGACAGGTTGTTAATGGTGTGCAAGTGAAAGCACTAGGTAGCGGGTTCCGAGACACGGTGGACAGGCAAGTTGGTAGGTGACATCAATCAAAGACAGGTGAGAAAATCCCATGGGACACGTCAACCTGGAAGATAGATCCTGGTGGTTTATAAGTAGGGCATAATAATGCATTGGGATAGAAGGGCTCCAGCTAAGACCCCATCCTTTGTCATTTTCCATAGAGATAGAATATGGGTGTGGTGGAATAATAAGAGGCATAGACAAAAGTGTTGGGTTAGGGAGATTTAGCTTTAGTGCTTGACCTTTTTTCATTTCACATAGAAACAAGACCAATGACGCAGAGCCATTAACAAATAATTTTCACCCGCGAAGGGCTTAAATAGGCTAAGTGCCTGAAGGCTTGAGTCAATGGTCACAGGTATTGGTCCTATGGTGTAAAATCAATTTAGGTGCCAGATAAAGGGGTTATAATAAAAAATTACAGTGGAGTTATATTTGGCAACAATTTTAGTGGAAAAGCCTTTGGGCTTTGGATGAATGAGTTGGCAGTTGAAATTTTTATTTGAGTCAATGGTGAATTCTAAGAACTCTAACTCAAGACAGTGAAGGACCAAGATGTATAGGAGAAAATTAATGGATCCTATCTTGAAACTAAATTATCCATCCTTGAGCCTTCCTGCACACTAATGGAGAATTATAATGTAAAATATGGCCAAGTGGAGAAGCATTGATCACAGTAAGGAGAACCGTGTTGGGAGTACACTCTAATCTCTATGAGAAATTTATCAACATGCGTAGCCTTGTTAGAGTGTGCTATTTGACTAAGAATTAATTCTTGGTATGAGGAAAGGATCAGAATCCCATTCCTTATTTAATGTAGCTACAATGGACAGGAAATTTGATGTAAAAGAAACATGGAGAGCCATGATGAGTATGCTCTTATAAAGAGTGTGATTGACTACAGAGACAACATCAACTAGTGTGTAGAAAAGGAATAAAAATCAATATTGCAATTGAGAAACTGGGGTGGATATTAGTATTGTTGAGAGAGCTATGTGGGTGTGCACTGCTGAGTAGAGGCAAAGTGTGCCTAGGTTGTAGAGAGAGGATGATAGTGCCTATGCAGAGGATAAGGGCCAAGAGTTCCTACAATGAAGAAGAGGGTCGAGATCTAAGTGTATGCTATTGAGAGAAGAGGGATAAGAGATGAGTGTATTTTTCTATAGAATGAGCACATTGAGCATAAGGAAAAGTACTACAAGGGCTAAGTATGAAAGTATGTTGTTGAGTGAGAATGAAGGATGTTGAGAAGGCAAAGAATGTTGCATGGGACAAAGGAATAGGTGAACATAGATGATATCAGGTAGAGTGGATACCATCTACAGTGAAAAATAGTTCCTCATTAAGTGTGGGTTGGAGCCACCATACAAGAAGTTCGTGCTTCCATCTCTAGTGGGTGTCTGAAGAAACGTTGGGGTTGGTACCTCTTGCAAGTTGGTGCTTTCATAAATCCAAGGATCTACAAGTTGGTGCTTGCAACAAATCTGTGAAGTTTGTGCTTCACATGGTTCTTTTGGTAAGATAATCATGTGTCTACAAAAGGAGGGCATTGGTGCTTCCTATTAGTGGGTGCTAGCAAACAAACAAAGGGAGTTGGTGCTTCCTGTGGTGGTGGCCCATAAAAAAATTGATGTAATAGAGTAGGTGCTCTTATTTTTACATCAATAAGAAAACAAGTTTTGGTGGTTTTTCTCTCAGAAGGGTTTCCACAATAAACCTATGTGTCTCATGTGTTTCCTGTTCATGATGTGTATGCTTGTATTGGTTGATATGGCTGGTGTTATGGTTTTTAATGGATGCTCACTTTTAATGGATGCCAAGTTCAAATGTTAAATATAAATTGGCTGAAAAGTTTGAATTAGCCCTAATATTGATTCACCGCCCCCCTCCCTTAGTATTAACATTGTTTCCAACAATTAATATCACAACAAGGTTCCTTCAGGAATAACTTAATAACTAGAAGTTAGATCAAAGGAAAACAATGGCTAATCAAGTTTCGCTAACAACAGAAGGAGTTCCATTTTTAAATGGATCACACTATGAGCTTTGGAAGATTAGAATGGAAGACTATTTAAGGGTAATCAATGAAGACATTTGGCTATATGTGATACATGGAAAGAGGAATTAGTTCAATATAGAAGCCAAGAAAATCATCATGAAAGGGTTGTCTAAGATAGATGCTGACGAAGTGATGCATTGTGAACCAGTAAAGGAAATGCCAGACATATTACAATGCCTATATGGAGGAGAAAGATATGTTGTAACATGGGAGGTCGATCAAACTTGTTGATCAAGCAGTGCACTTGAATCTGTGAAGGCTGCTGATAATGAGAAAAGGATAAGAAAGACAAAGACAAAGGCATCTCAAAGTAAATATGCTCAAAATATTGAAGATCCTTCTTCCAATAAGGAAGTTGTTGCCCATCACTCTCGAGTTGATGATGATGAAGAATCAGATGAAAGGTCATGATATTAAGTAGATAAGCTATTTATTTGTGATAAATGTAAAGAAATAGGCCATTCATTATCTAGATTCTCATGTGAATAACTTGAAGATAGAGATAGTCATGCATCTAGTAGCAGTAATGATGATAGTACCACTTTAGTAGCAATAACAAATGATGGATCCTATGAAGAAGAAGAGAGTATATCCTATGAAGAGAATAGGGGTATCACTGGAAGCGATGAAGATGGAATACTCCTCAGATCTGTGGAAGATTCCATGGACACAAAGATGGGTTTATATCTCTGTGGTGGCTCAGCTAGCACCTATGATAGTGAAGAAAAGGGTCTAGATGAAAGGATCCATTTTAGGAAGAAGTTTATCTCTACTATAAAATAGATCAAGGAGCTATCAAAAGAAAATCTCAGGCAAAAGGAGTAGTTTCATGAGTATGAGCTTGAGAATGATAATTTGAGCAAAACAATAGCTGATCTAAATGCTCAACAAGAAGAGGCTAGCTGATTGAATGGGAGGTTAACCATTCAGATAGATGAAGGAGAAGCTCACTGTGAGAGACTACAAGATGAAGTAGTCTCATTGAGACATGACTTAGAAAATTCAAATAAAGAGTTTTCTTAATACCAGATGATTTAGGAGACATAAAGGATTTGAATGAGATGCCTGTTAAGTAGATATCCCCACTCATCAAGGCTGGTTTTTGTTTCGAAGAAGAATCAAGATCCAAGAAGGAAAAGATTGAAGGGTCAAATTTCCATGTAAGGGTAGTTGTAGGTTCCAACAACAACAAAGGAAAAGAGGTTGTTGGACAAAAAAAATAGCAAGGAAAGAATCAACAGTAAGAAAAGAAAAGGAAACAACATAATGGTAAGAAGCAACAGTAAGTAGAGCAATAAAAGACAACCAAGCAACAACAAGGAAGAATGCAAGGTAGTAATGCAAACTTCCATGGAAGGCACATGAAAAACCAATAGAGGTCTTTTATCCCTTAAGGACAAGGCTCTGAAAGAAAAGGTATCTTTTGTTGTGAAAAGCCTTTTCATGGTTATTGTTTTTCTTGCAATAATTTTGGTCATAAAGCCATGGACTATAGATGGCATGCAAGAAAACCAATTGTGTTGGATAACAACAACCTAAGAATTTGCAAAGTAGCCAGGAGAAGAAATGATTGCAATAGTCGAGGTCATGACAAGAATGTTAACAAATATGGCAGGTCCTTTGCTCCATTCTTAAGCCATATTGAATGCTACAACTGTGGAAACTTTGGACACAAGGCAGTGGACTGCATATATGAGAGGACAAGGAAATTCCCTCAAAATCTAAAGCAACACCAAGCAAGTCTTCCAGTGAGGTTAAGAAGAGATGGAAGAGAAAAGGAAGCCATGTGTGTCTTCAAGAATCCATGTCAAAAGGACTTGCTGAATAAAGGAGGGAGTGTTGAGTCTCAAAATTATCTTCCATTTTCATCCATATTTCCATCATTTCATGTCCATCTAGCCTTCATCACATGACTATCTAATCCTGAAACCCTACATCAAGTAGTCATGTTCACAAACATATGGGTTATAATCCTTATTTTCTTAAGTTATTTATTTATGCATTATAAGTGAATTAATGATTAAAAACTAGGAAATTAACATAGTTTCATATACCTATATATGTGTTATGAGTTTTGTGACATGTGTAGGCTTATTTGGAGGTTCTAGAAGGGTCTTACTTATCCTCCCAAGCACAAATTCGAATTTCAACTCAAGAGTTGGACCATATTCCAAGGAGAAATATCATGAAGGTTTTTATGACTCATAGGATTTGTATCTAATATTTAGGGATAAGTTGAGACAAGTATGGATCTATTAGATATTTAAGGGATCTGCATTTATTAAGTAGATAACCCTAACTCATATATAAATAAGAGGTGCATCCTTCAAAGGAAGCCAACAATTATCAGTTATTCATTAGCATCAAATTTATGATTGTTCATTCAGCATGAATAATATCATTTTCTCCAAAATTATGAGTTATGAGTGTTGTTTGATTCTTACGGTGTGATAGTTGTTCGTGTGATAGTTGTTCATGTGTGCTCATTGAGGAATGGAAGGATCCCCATCAACTGAAATCTGCATACAATGGTAACATAGTTTGATTTTTGTTATTTCCTTTATGCAAGTATGATATCATTTCCTATATTTGAATTGATTGTCATTAAACTGCTTGCTTACTAGTTATCCTAGTTTTCTTGCTTGACAACTAAATCACTAGTTGTTAGTTACTACTTTCTCACTAGTTGATATTTACGACTTTCTCACTAGTTGTTATTTATTTCTTTCTATATTATCATATTTTTCTTTTTATAGTTGTTCATAGATTAGTTTGTTTTTGAATAATTTAGAAAGGCCATGGCGTTCATTCATTCCACCTTTAGAGTTTAACTTCCATCCCTAGAATTTTATTCAGTTTTCTTGCATGTGATTTCTTTTGTAGTTTTCTTTAGTTATAGTTGTAATATGCATTTCCATTCTAAACAAACTTTCTACAATATTTTCATCTGTGGTCCCATATATTTTGGTTTCTTCTAAGTTAACGAAACCTCCGGTTTGACAAATTAAATGATAGGGATTTAGCATACAATTAAATTGCCCTACATTTTGGCGCCATTGCCAAGGAAGCAAACTTAGATGTAACTAAGTTAGGAGGATTGTTTAGGAAGCATTTTCATTTACGGTCATTTTCATTTAGGGTTAGCTGCATTTAGGCATTTTCATTTAAGCTTATTTTCATTTGCATATAGAAAACATAGAAATAAAACAAAACATCCACAAATCAAAAACCCCCATTCACTAAAAAAAAAAAAAAACACAATAAAAATCCAATTGCAAAAAAAAGATCTGAAGAGCTTTGTGCCATGACAATTGAAGAAGGTCAAAAACCTAAAGATCACATTCAAATTTGGTATCAACTAGCACAAGCGAAAGTTAAAGAGCGGTAATTTCAGGTGTGATTGATTCTTTTCCTTTTATTTTCTGAATCGAAATAATAAAAAAAAAGGATCGATTATGCTCTCTTCCTATGCTTTGTGTGACCTAATTTTTGTTTTTTTGATTAGTAAAATAAATAACTCAAATCAAATTTAATTTCTTTTTGATTTAAAAAATAAAAATTAAGATTATAATATATATATATATATATATATAATATATACATATATATATTATTTCTTTTAAAAAACATATATATGTATATATTGTAAATTTCAAAAATGAAACATATATATTAAAAAATAAAATTAATATTTGAATTTCTGTACATAATTGCAAGTATTTTGTTCTGTAAACACACCAAAAGCCCTCATGGCTTCAGTGTGTGCATGGGATCCAACAAAGAGGCCAACTGCAATTGAATCACTCAAGCATCCATTTTTCCAGGCCTACATGTATATACCCCCTTCTCTGAGAGTAAGAGAGCCGATCTCAAAGCATCTCTTTTCAACTAACAAAGGAAAAAGAGCCCCTGAGAAAAAATTTTGTAGGCAGAATTTTGAGTTATTGGGTAATAAGAACCTATACATGGAACAAGAGTCATGATGAGCATTGATGAAATACAAATTGAAGTTTAGACATCAACCTTGAAATGTACCTGCAAGAAAATTTAAGAAAACAAAAATCAATTGTGCAAACTGTAGAACTTTGTAGTTGAATTTGTTGGAATTATGCATGTTTTTTTTAGCAAGAGAATGTATTTAAATCAAAATCAAATTTTGTAGTGGAATTAAAAATTTTAACATGTTTCTAAAGGTTGGTCTGCATGGCAGAGCTCATGGATCCATATCTCTGTGTCTTGATTTTTGACTCAATTTCTGATTTTAACTTATTGCAACATCCCAGGAGACACCCAATTTTGCCAAATATATGATGAGATGGGAGGAGCACTATCAGGGCTATTTGCAAACTTTGCAGAGTTTTTTTGTGTGCAGGGAGCTCCATGAAACAGGTGAAAATTCTTAATGAATGAGACCATGAACCCAGAAAGCCTGAGCGGAATACTTGTAGAGAAATGATTGTTTGAACCTCAAGGTAAAGAGCAAAGGAAATACGTAGCAGTTTTGACCAATCATTTTAAAACGCTTTTATGACCAATTGGAAGCAAATTTCAAGAAAATAAAAAATGGGCTTTCTTCAGAATGGGGTCAATTATGTTCCCCATGAGCAATTTTCTCAAATTCGTTACCATTTGAGATATTTTTAGGGTTCATTGGAGCCTTATTTTGCATATTGTGTGGAAAAACGACAATTTAATGCACAATCAACTGCTTCAGTTGCGGCCACACTAGAACGATCAAATCCGTGACCAAAATATCTGGTTTACCTAATCTACAGGAGGTGGATCTGCCAAGTTAACTCTTGGAGATATGATATGATGATAGCATAGATAACATGTTATGTTTTTATGTTATTCAAGAATAAACATAGATCTTACTTCTGTCTTCGCTCCCTTCTCTTGATATCAGTTAAATGCCTCTGGCGAGTCAACAATGTCGACTGAATCATCTATGTCCATGTTGGTTCTTAGCAACCCTTACAAACTTGGTGAATCCTCATAGAACCTTCTGAGAAGACGAGGTTGAAGCCTGTATAATTCGAGCCGATTTCTTCAAGTGGATGACACCGAAGTTTATTTAACATCCCTAGCTATCACTATCTTGATCACAACAATAGCCACCATTGGAATTTTTTTATTCACACTTATTATTACATTATCTATATTATTGGCAACCTGTCAAAGAAATCCTAATGTTGTGGTCAAGCAAGGGTCAAGAGCATTAGATATAGTTGACGTGTGCAGGAGCTTTACGCTAAACTTTGAGTTTAATCCTCTCGTAATTGTACAAATGATTTTGGCACAAGTGTTTTTATACATAATGATAATGTTTCTTTGAGTCTTGTAGACAAAGCAGAAAACAAGACTACGACATCAACATCTACAGGTATTTCTAAAAATTCCTCTATTGTTTTAATGCGGGCATCTATATATATATATTATATATATATATATATATAATATTATATATATATATATGGAGATATATATAATATATATATATATATATATATATATATATAATTAATATATATATAATATATATATATATATATAGATACTATTATATATATTATTTATATTATAGAATTAGATATATATATTAATATAATATTATTTAAATAAAGGGAAAGGAAGGGGAAAGGAAGAGAAAAAAGAGGAAAGAAGGGAAAAAATGTTTTATAATTTGTTCACAATATTTTCTAATCAATAAAACAAGTAGGTATTTTCCCTTTTTTCTAGAAAGGGTATTTATTAATTCAAAATATCAGACTGATTATTTGCATAGATATGTAAACCTAATTGTCTAGGCAGGATTATTAGATGCAGGAAATGTGCAATTCTGTAGCTGAAAAACAATTCTTCAACTCTGTATTTAATTCATTGATCTATTTTGTGACAACACATTTTAATCAAAATTCATAATCAGAATGACATATCACCTACCTGCTTCATATTTCACATCAACATCATGTTTCCATGTCACACTCACGCATGAGAAGATCAGTTCGAGAAAGAAGGCTGCCAGAAAGGTATAGTCCATCTGCTTTCTGTTCAAATTTTGCTTTGTCTATTACTGATGATGATCCCAGAACT
>APFE031153464.1:65059-101239 GCA_000404065.3 Pinus taeda | reverse complement strand
TTTTCATAACAATAATTATTTAATAATACAATAATTGTTTTAGTAAATGTGGTTGATATACCCATAACGCTTCATTTTTATTTATGACACAAACCATTGATAAATATATAATAATAATAATTTACTACAGATAACAATTTTAACAACTAAGAATGAATGAAGATGAAAATATTGTAGAACTTAACACGTGAGACAAGGGGCGGACGATGATTTGCTAGGGTTACAAGCTTGTGCAGAGTTTTTACACCATGGATGGTCGCAAAGGAGGGGGCTCCACTCCCTCCTACAAGCAGGCTGTAGCCAGCAAGGGTAAAAAACCAATGGAGAAGGATAGAGGTCCTTCAGAAGGAAGGCAGAGAGATAGTGAAGAGGAACATGATGGCTCTAAATCGCGGGAGAATAACAACACCAAGGAAAATGAGGAAGAAGACAAGGAACAGAAAACAAAAGACAAAGAACAAAAGGGACCATTTAAACCCAAAGCAGCGGTTACACCTAGAGTTATTTTAAATGATCCTGCTCTGCAAGCACACAAGGAACACATGCAGACATGTGCAATCATTTGCAAATTCATGGGTTTATGGCCCACCAAAAAAGCTTTACAGATGTGGATTAAATACCACTGGAAACCAAAAGGAAGCATTGACCTACATCTTGGGTCAAAGGATTTCTTCACTATGGTATTTGCTAATATTGAAGATAAGGATAGCATGTTTGAAGGAGGGCCCTACTTTTATGCTACAGTAGGCCTCTATATGTGACCATGGACTATGAATTTTGTTCCGGAGCGAGAGACTTTTACTTCGGTCCTGGTTTGGATAAGACTCTATTCTCTACCTCTTGATTACTGGCAAACATAATCCTTAGCTGCCATAGGAAATAAGTTAGGACGCTTTATCAAAGTTTCTGAGGCCACTAGAAGGGGAAAGTATACTTCCTTTGCTAGGATATGTGTGGAGATGGATCTCTCTGGAGCTCCACCGGATGAATTTATCTTGGAAGAATTTGATGAGGAATGGGTTCAAGCAGTATATTATGAACATATACCATTTAGATGCCGCAAATTCCATGAACATGGGCACCTATTCAGAGACTGCCCTCTTAGTAAAATGGAGAATAAGAGTAAATCTAACACAAGGAAAGAAGATGAAAGCTTTAACAAAGTAGCACATAAGGAAAAAGGAAGCAAAAGGGGGCCAAAGACACAAAAATCAGGAGGACAGCAATCTAGTCAGAACAGGTTCCAAGTCCTCGAAGAGGAGGATGGGATTACAAATGCAGACCAAACAAAGGAAGGCAGTATAGTGGAGGAGAGGAAAGAGGAAGATAGTGATCAAGCACAAGATAATATTAAACAGAAAGAAACTATAATGAATGAGACAGAACTGGAGATGGAGCATGAAATGACCTAGAGTGAGATGGAAACGGAGGACCAGGAACTACAGGAAATACTTGAGAAAGAGAACCTAGATCTAGAAGGGTTCTTGGATCAAGGAATAAGGGAAGGCGTAGATTCGTTACCTCCAGAGGAGTTCACAAGAGTGCAGCAGTTGTTTTTATGGAAAACCCAAACCAAGGGGATGCAAAGACAAAGAAACAGTGATAAGCAGAGCAATGAAGGTGTGAAAACGATGAAAACCACACCAAGATTAGCACCTAGAAACCCAGGAAAGAAAAGAGGCAGAAAAAAACAGAATGAGATACTGATGGAATGTGGAAAGCTCATGATAGATTCAGGTAAGATGAAAGACCTTACCAGCTACTCCTTCACAAATCTTTAACTATGAATTTCACTTCTTGGAATATTAGGGGTCTAGGTAGTAAAAGAAAACAAAGAATTGTGAGTAATAGAATGGAGCAAGTAGCTCTGGATGTGATTTTCATCCAAGAAACCAAATGTTCCGTTCAAAAAATAAAAGAAATCCATAGCAAATGGCTCAATCGATTTGAGTTTCTGGAAGTTAAAGCAGAGAATACTGCAGGAGGTATACTCACTCTTTGGAATCCCCAAAAAATTAGCATTATAGATGCCGAGGCATCTAGGGATTATTTATCAGTGGTCATTCAACCTGTGGGAGATAAGGAAACCTACTTGGTAACAAATGTGTATGGTCCTCAAAGAATGGATGATAAACTCAGGTTTCTAACTTCTCTAGAGGATCTCAGAGACAGATACGTAGGATTACCTTGGATCCTTGGGGGTGATTTCAACATGATCAAATCACTTTCGGAGAAGAAAGGGGGGACCAGAATTACAAGCAAAGATTCTTTAGCTTTTCAAACCTTCATAGATAACTGGAAGTTAGTGGACACTGCAACAAGTAATGGTCTCTTTACCTCGAACAACAAAAGAGGAGGTGAGTCTCAGGTTGCCTCTAAGTTAGATAGATTCTTAATTTCAGAAGATCTTATGCTCATAGACAAAGAAATGATAGCTAGAGTTCTCCCCTTTGGAGGCTCAGATCACTGGCTGGTTCAACTGGAGGTTCAGGGCATTGGAACCCCCAGAAACAGACCTTTTAGATTCGAGACCATATGGCTCTCCCACCCAAATTTTATAAGCAACATTACCAACTGGTGGGTAGAATATTTGAACATTCAGGGCTCAAGAATGTTCCTCCTTCAAAAAAGACTAAAACACATCAAGCTTAGGCTTAAAGATTGGAACAGAAATTAATATGGCAACATTTTTGAAGCTAAAAAATCTGTTGAAGGTAAAATGTAGGCACTCAACCAAGCCCTTATCATGGATGGCTTTGATAAGGATAAAAGTGATCAGGTTTCCAAATATCATCAAGACTGGGAATGTTTATGTAAACAAGAGGAAATATTTTGGAGACAAAAGTCTCGAGTTCAATGGCTAAAAGAGGAGGAGAGAAATACCAAATTTTTCCATAGATCCACAATTGCGAATAGAGCTCATAATAGGATTTCTTCAATCAAGGACAAGGGTGGCAATGTTCTCAATTCTCATGAAGAAATTGAAGCTGTGCTAGTTCATCACTTTAGCGATATAGCAAAGGAAACCATTTCAGATCAAGAACAGTACATCAGGGTTCTTACAAGACATATACCCAAGCTGGTGTCTAGTGAGGACAATTTCAACCTTAATAGACCAGTCACTGAAGAGGAGGTCAGTGAGATCCTTAAGGAAATGCAGAATGGCAAGGCGCCCGACCCTGATGGTTTAAACGTGGATTTCTTTAAAGCCTGCTGGAGTATAGTCAAATAGGATATTCTGGATGTAGTTAAAGATTCCAGGAGAAATAAAACCATTTTGAAGGTGCTCAATACCTCCTTCATCTCCCTCATCCCAAAACAGGACTTAGCTCAAACACCTGATAGGTTTAGACCCATTGATTTGTGCAATGTGGTTTATAAAATAATATCTACGTTGGTGTCCAACAGAATCAAGCCTCTCCTTCCTTCTCTCGTCTCTGTGGAACAATCTAGATATGTCGAAGGTAGACAAATTCTTGATAATATCATTCAAGCTCATGAAGTGGTGCACTCTCTATCCAGCAAGAGTAAAGCAGGAATGATTATTCAATTGGACATAGAAAAAGCCTATGATAAGCTAAATTGGACCTATATAAGGAAAGTTATTATTGCTTTTGGGTTTGATCACAACTGGGTTAGATGGGTCATGGCTCTGGTGACTTCTGCCAGCTTTTCTATTCTGGTTAACAACTCTCCCTCAGAGATTTTTATTCCTTCAAGAGGACTTAGGCAAGGAGACCCACCCTCTCCCTTTCTCTTCATCCTCATGATGGAAGGATTGGGTAGGTCTATTGGGCATGCAAAAGAAACAGGTAAGATTAAAGGTCTCCATCTCTTAGATGATGGACAGGCCTTGACTCACCAACAATTTGTGGATGATACCATGCTGCAAGGAATACCCACAGTCAAAGAAGCCCTTGCATACAAACAAATCCTGTGTGACTTTGCTTTGGCTTCAGGTATGGAAGTTAACCTTTCCAAATCAATTTTTTTTTCTTTAATACTAATATTGCCATTCAAAGGAATATTTCCAGAATTTTCGGCTTTCAAAGAGATATCCTTCCTTCAAAATATTTGGGAGTGCCGCTTACAGATAAACCTTTGCACAAGAGCATTTGGGAGCTAGTGATTAATAAAATGCAGGACAAAATCAAGAACTGGACTATAAGATCTTTAAACTTGGCTGGTAGGTTGGTCCTCACAGAAGCTGTTCTTCAAGCTATCCCAATGTTCATGCTTTTAGCCATCCCAGCACCAAAAGGAGTCTTACAACATTTCAGATCCATTCAAAGAGAATTTCTTTGGGGTAAGGGGGAGGATAGAAAGAAATGGGCCTTGGTGGCCTAGGATAAAATCTGCAAACCTAAAAACTATGGGGGACTTGGACTGGATGATCCTGAGACTCTTAGCAAGGTTTTAGGGGCAAAATTATGGTGGCGATGGGTCAAAGATCCAAAAGCACAATGGGCTAGTATTTGGAAAGGAAAATATGCCAGCTCTTGGCATTATAGTGATCATATAAGAATGTCTGGTAGTATAAAAGGCTGACATATCTGGAACAAGGTCTGGGAGAATAGAGATCTAGTACAAAAAAACAGCTTCTGAGAAATCAGAGAAGGTAATCTGGCCTTATTTTGCGATGACAAATGGCAACAAGAACCTATACTATTAACAAAGGACTTTATGGAACTCAAGAATGAGATAGACACTAAAGGATTAATCAGGGTAGACGATTTCTGGGAACAAACCAATAGTGTAGGAAAATGGAGAACCTGGAAGCACATGGATTACAGGGATGACAGCCCTTTAAAAGAAAAGGCAGATAAGCTTAGGAATTTAGTGGAACAAAGGAGGATATTAGTTACATGTGGGCAAGATCAACTTAGATGGGGCAACAACAATGAGGGTTCCTTTAATCTTAAGGAGGTAAAACGCTTAGTACTTAAGCTAAACTCCCAGGCTCCAAATAGGATATGGTTGAATCTATGGAGGTTTCAAGGCTGGATGACGATTAAACATTTCATGTGGCTGGTTTATCATAAGAAAATCTTGACCTGGATTATCATCAGGAAGAGAGGTGTTCTGGGGCCTTCCAGATGCCATCTATGTGGTGTTCACCTCCTGGCTGTGGAATACATTTGCTACCATTTTCCAGCAGACAGACAGAGACCAAGAGAGTATTATCAACACCCTAACCAAGTGGAGATGCAACTTTTCAGATTTCGAATTTCTAAACACTGCTTGGGTTCTTATGCCAGGCTTTATTATATGAAATGTCTAGAAAGAAAGAAACAAAAGAATCTTCAAGAATGAAAAAAGCCCCCCCCCAACGACTTTTGGAGCAGATCTTAAATCAGATTAGGGAAACGGTTGGCACCTCTGTAAGGAACCCCCCTAAGAACCCTCCCTTGGCTGCAGAATCGAGGATTCTTTGTCAATTGGGTATGCAAGGTCACATTCCTTAGATCCTGCAAAGGAAGGTTGGGATGAGGGTTACAGAATAGGATTTCTGGCACCCTCCCCCTCAGGGTTTTTTAAAATTCAATATTGATGGAGCTTCAAAAGGTAACCCAGGGATTGCTGGTTTTGGCGGGGTGCTAAGGGATGAAAATGGCAGCATTCTTGTCATCTTTCACTGCTATTTAGGTAGGGCTACTAACAACATGGTGGAGCTCGTGGCTATGGAACAATGTCTGGAGTTTATGAAACAGGATAACCGCCAAAATGTGATTGTTGAAGCTGACTCTGAGCTAACTATTAATTCGGTCAAGAGAATCAGCTGTGGCACGGCTCCTAAAAAAGACTCTAAACACTGGAGGATGATCCAGGTCTATCAAAGGATTCAGACTCATCTCTAATGCCTTCGCACATTTCGTTTTAATCATGTGCGAAGATCGGTCAATAAATTGGCGGATATTCTGGCTAATCAAGGAGTTCTCTGTACTGAGGGCAAGGTCAAAATGGAATGGCAGGATATTACTCAGAATAGATTAAAGGCGTTTTGTCACACCCAAGCTGAGGAAGATTGGAGGATGGTTCAACTCAGAGACATGGAAGTTAATTCCATATGACTAAGCTTTGTTTGTTGTTACGGTCTTTTGCTTAGTTTGTTCTCGGTGGAAGGCAGTTCATCGTCGCCCTCTCCATCCCAGACATTTTCGGTAACAGAGGCTCCAAACGGATAATGTACGGAAGCACTGAGTCAGCTGGGCGTTGGCGGGAGGATTGGCATGGTCAGATTAGTGTGAAGCGCCAGATTCTGGGTTTTTTCGGCGGGAGTATAACCTTGAGTTCTCACGCGATGGAAGCTATACTGCTATCAGAGAGGTTTATGGTTTATCACAAGTGATTTAAGTGGGAAGCGGTTTTAGAGTTTTGGGAGTGATTCCATCCAGCTAGTGACACGTGGCCATGGGGTGGATTCAAATACCACCCTCATTGCGCGTTATTGTCCAGACCACTTGACCCGTGCGATATGTGTTTGGTCCATTGGATTAATCAAGGTGGATCGATGGTTGAGAACTATCGTGCTTATTGGTGGGTCCAGGAGTTAAAATCCGTGTGGAAAGGTTCCGCGATTTTCTCCAATGCCGTAGGATTTGGTAAGCAGATTGGTCAGTTTAGATTAAAAAGGCAGGTTGGGATAAGTTATTGTCTCTAGGTGGGAATAGTCTTTTCCGGCAGCTGTTTTTCTCCTTTTTCCCCTCTTCGGGAGACTAAACCCCTTACCGAGTGGTTTTTGTTTGATCGCTCCCCTCTCAAGCAGGAAGCGGTTTTCGTGTTTTGGGAGCGATCCCATACAACGTCAGACACGTGGCAGGGGGCTGGGATGGTAAACCACCCTCATCGCACATTAAAGTTTGGTAACCTGAAGCAGTGCAATATCTCTATCATCCGTTGGATTTCGAGATTTGGATCAACGATCAAGAATGATCGTGCAGTTTTGTGGGGCTGGGGGATTAAGTACTGTGAGCCTTCTCGGAGAGTTTCTCTCCTCAGCCATCGGATGAAGATAGCAGATTGGATGGTAATGATTAAAGAGGCAGGTTTGGTGAGCGATGATGTAGATAATTGCATGGATTTCAAAAGTCTGGCCATTCTTTCGGATAAAACTTTGGATTGGGTTCCGAAGGTTTGGAAGGTTAGTTGTTCTGGGTGGGGAGACCATACCCTAGGCGGTTGGCACTCTTGTTCTGAGTCCACAGTGCCCGGTGGATGGTTCTAAACTTTGTACATTATTTTTGGATTAAAGATATAGAAGGAATGTCTCTTGCTTCAGCATTTACTAATAAAAATTAATAAATAATACTTAAATAGTTAATTATTGTTAAACAATAATAATATTTTTAATAATATTATTAATAATAATAATAATAATATTAAATAATAAATAAAAATAATAATAATTAATTCATCTTTACATAATAATAATTAATAATGATAATAATTAATTCTTTGTAGCAATGTGGCGTTCGACCAATTTTGACCGTGGTTGGCCATGGTTAATTTTCATATTGAGACAATATTTGTCACAAAGCGACATTTGAGCATGGTTGACCATGGTAGACTATGATTCACCATGTTTGACCCAAAGGAATAACAAACAATTGGGATTTATACTAAAAACCCAAGATTGACCATGGTTGACCATGTGTGATTCTATAAAACATTGTTGACCATGATCAACCATGGTTGACAATGATTGTCCATGGTTTTTATATGCAGATAATTTTTTTCACAATGTGACATCCCACCATGGTTGACCATGATTGATATTATAAACCCAAGTTAATAATAAACCCAAGGGAATGATATTATGAACCGAAGGGAAAAATAAACCCAAGAGATTAACACTAAAACCCCATGATTGACCATAGTTGACAATGGTTGACCATGATTGATATTATAAACCTAAGGGAATAATATTAAACCCTAGGGACTAATATTATAAACCCAAGGTATATAAACCCTAAGTGCAAACAATTTTTTCATAATGTGAGATCGGACCATGATTGACCACAGTTGACCATGGTTGGTTATGGTTGACCATGACTGATATTATAAATGAAAGTTATTAATAAAGCCAAGGGATTGATATTATGAACCCAAGGGAAACATAAACCCAAGGTATTAATACTAAAACCCCAAAGGAATAATCTTAAACCCAAGGGACTAATATTATAAACCCAACATTGGTAAATCCAAATATAAATATTACAAACACTAAAATAAACATGGTTTATTTCCATGGTGAGACAATCCTTGTCACAATGCGACATTCAACCATGGTTGACCATGGTTGGCTATGATTGGCAATGGTACCATGATTGATATTATAAACCTAAGGGAATAATAAACCCAAGGGATTGATATTATAAACCCAAAGGAATAGTAAACCCAAGGGATTAATTTTAAAACCCCAAGGGATTATGGACCCAAGGGAATAATATTAAACCCAAGGGAATAATATTATAAACCCTAAGATAACTACTTTAAACACTAAAATAAACATGATTGACCATCGTTGATTTTCATATTGAGATTATCCTTATCACAATTCCATGTTGGACTATGGTTGACCATGGTTGACATCATAATAAACCATGGTTAACTGGGGAATAATAAACCCAAGCGATTGATATTATAAATCCAAAGGAACAATAAACGCAAGGCATTAATACTAAAACCCCAAGGAATTATGAACCTAAGGGAATAATATTAAACCCAAGGGACTAATATTATAAACCTAAGGTATAAAAGCACTAAGATAAATATTAAAAATACTAAAATAAACATGGTTGAATTAATAAACCCTAAGAATTAATAGCTTGTTAGAAAATTATATATTACAGAGCAATGGAACACATAAAATATATTGAAAAATATAAACACATAAAACAAGAGAGACACAGAGATACGTGGTTCACCCAATTTGGGCTACGTCCACGGGAAACAACCAGTCCTTCCTTTTATATTATCCAGCAAACTAAAGAGATACAACCTACAGCAGATCTGTTGTAATTCCCTCTTCACTCTCACACAATCCCCTCTCTCTTTCTCACTTAGAATACTGATCTACATAGACACGATACAATTTCCCTCATATATAGCGAGGGGTTGCCTTCTAGGGCAAAAAACCCTAAATTAAACATAACTTCTTCTATGAGATCTCTGCCTAATGAATGACCCAGATTGACTACGAAATTACAACATTTTACAAGGCAATTTTACATCTATTTTTAGCTTTGGGGGCGCTGCCCCCGATCCCCTCCCACATTATAAACTAGGGTCCAATGCGGTGATACCTCTAAATAAAGAAGATAATTAGGCTCCACACCCAACAATCTCCTACTTGGAGACTGATTATAGTAACTCCATCGTTGCTTCATTTGCTAGACAATGACTCCACTTTGGTTGTTTCTAATCTTCTTCATCATACTTGAAGACCAATTGAAACTGAGAATAATCTCAGTTTCTCCCTGGTTATAAATTTTTTTAACATATATACAGGATTCTGGCTAGTGTGTACCTTTTCTAGCTTCAACTGTCCATCTTCCAACACTGACCATATGAAATGGTACTTGAGCTGTATATGTTTAGTCTTAGAATTAAATGAAGAGTTCTTTGCAAGATGTACGGCACTTTAGCTGTTACTATATAACTTGCCCAACTCCTGCTTCTTACCCAATTCATCCGGAAACCTTTGTAACCAAATCATTTCTTTACTAACCTCTGTAGCAGCAACATAGTCTGCTTCCGTTGTTGAGAGTGCAACAAAACTTTGTAGTTTTGAAACCCAACTGGCATTTGTTCCACCTACAATAAACACATACCATGTGGTGCTCCTCCTGCTATCTCTATCACCCGCTATATCTGCATCAATATATCCCTATAGAGCAATGTTTGAACAACCAAAACATAATGCTTGTTTTGTGGTACCTCTCAAATACTTGAGAATCCACTTCATCGCCATCCAATGTTCTTTTCCTAGATTGTTCATGTACTTGCTTACAACTCTCACTGCATGTGCAATATCAGGCCTAGTGTAGACCATTGCATACATTAAGCTTCCAATTGTTGATGCATATGGAATTTTAGACATATAATCCATTTCTTCCTGAGTCTTGGGACACATTTCCTTACTTAGTTTGAAATGGCTAGCCAAAGGTATACTAACTAGTTTTTCATTCTGCATATTAAACCTTTTCAACACCTTTTATAAGTACTCACTTTGAGACAATGTTAATTTGTGATTCCTCCTGTCTCTAGTTATTCTCATACAAAGGATTTGTTTTGCAGCACCCAAATCCTTTATTGCAAATGAGTTTGCTAATTTTCTTTTGAGCACATTTATTTCCTGCATGTTAGAACCTACACCAAGCATGTCATCTACATACAATAACAATATAATATAGCTGCCATCATTTTGTGTTTTGAGATAAACACAATGATCAGAATGAAATCTAGTATAACCTTGCTCAGACATAAACCTGTCAAATTTTAGATACCACTACCTTGGAGCCTGTTTTAAGCCATGCAAGCTCTTCTTCAACCTGCACACTAGTTTCTCCTTCCCATTTATCCCATATCCTTGTGGTTGTTGCATATATATCTCTTCCTCCATATCCCCATGGAGAAAGGATGTATTTACATCTAACTGCTCAAGATGCAAATCTTTAGTTGTTACTAGACTTAAAATAGTTCTAATTAAAGTCATTTTAACAACAGGAGAAAATATCTCATCAAAATCTATACCCTTTTTCTATGCAAGCCCCTTCACCACAAGTCTAGTTTTATACCTTTTTCTACGTCTGTCTTCTTCCTTCAACTTGTAAACCCATTTATTCTGTAATGTTGTTTTACCTGCAGGCAACCTGTCTAAGTGCCAAGTCTGGTTATGTGATAAGGAGTCCATCTCTTCTTTCATTGCTTACTCCCACTTCTTCCTAGTTTCTACTTGCACTGCTTCTTCATAACATTTTGGATCACTAGAATCAGTCAACAATACATAATATAATGAAGGAGAGTATCGTGCAGGGGTCTACTTATCCTGGTAGATCTTCTAACACCACTTTCAAGTGTTTGAGGAGATTGTTGTTGTTGTGGTTGTTGTTGTTGTTCTAGTTGTTGATCATTATGATTTTCACGCACCATCACTTTTTCTGTAATCTCATCAAGCATTGTGTATTCTATGTTTTCTTTTTCCTATTTCTTTTCCTGCATCTGATCTTTATACAAATCCTTTCATTGAATATGACATCTCTGCTCCTAATGATTTTTTGTTTCTCATAATCATAAAAGCGATAACCAAAATCATTAACACCATATCCAATAAAGGTACATTTCTTTGATTTTGCCTCAAGATTTGTTCTATTTTCTTTGTTAATGTGGATAAAGGCTTCACAACCAAAAGTCTTTAAAAATGAGTAGTTTATCGTTTTATCTATCCATGCCTCCTCTGGAATACCACCATCCAAGGAACTTGGAAGACCTCTGTTTATTAGATAAACAATAATATCTACAACATTTGCCCAAAATTGTAAAGGTAATCCTGTATGCAATCTCATGCACCTTGCACACTCCATGATTGTTTTGTTCATCCTTTCTGACACACCATTTTCTTGTGGTGTTCCTGAAACTGTCTTCTTTATGTGAATTCCATTCTCTGAACAGTACCTATCAAACTCTTTGATGTAACATTCACCTCCATTGTCTGATCTGAGACACTTCAATCTTTTTCTTGTCTCATTTTCAACCAAAGCTTTCCATTACTTAAAAGTATCAAATACATTGGATTTATTTCAAATACAATAAATCTAGGTTTTTCTGGTTGCATCATCAATAAAAGTAACATAATAATGAGAGCCACTGAGAGATGATACCTAAGCAGGTACCCATACATCGGTATGCACAAGCTCTAATTTTTCACTCTTATTTTCTTTCCCAACTCTAAGGAATCTAACTCTCTTTTGTTTTCCATAAACACAATTCTCACAAAATTTTAAATCAACATGCTTCAAACCTGCCAACAAATTTCTTGAGTGAAGAATCTGCATCCCCTTCTCACTCATGTGCCCAAGCCTATGATGCCACAATGTCGTATCTTCTCCTGTAGAGGTTAAAGATTTAACAGAATTAGAAATACCATTTCATAAATAGAATGTACCAACCTTTTGTCCTTCTTCTATTACTAGGGATCCTTTAGTGACCTTCCAGGTTTTATCTGTTAAAGTGGTCACAAAGCCTTCACCTCCCAACTGCCCTATTGAAATTAGATTTTTCTTCAGATCTCAAACATGCCTTACCTCCTTCAATAGCCATTGATTTTCATTCTGTTGTTTTATGAAAACTATACCCATTCCAATTATTTACAAGGCTTATCATCACCCAATCGAACTTGTCCAAAATGTCCTTGAACATAATCATGAAAATGTTTCCTATCAGGTGTGGCATGGAATGAGGCCCCTTAATCTACCACCCAGGTATCAATAATATTTTCTAATGAAAAAAACAAATCATCTTGCAACACATCACCTATCACATTCACTTCATGATTGTTTTCTTGTTACGGGTCTCCTTCTTTTCCCTTCTGAGACTTGCAGTATTTCTTTAGTTGTCCTTTCTTCCGGCATTTCTAGCACACTATCCCCAATCTAGACTTGGATCTGCCCTTCCTTGACTTACTGTGATATCCTGGGCTCTTTCCTCTTTCTATTTTTTTGACCTTAGTCTCTGCAGTCAAAGCATTGCATGATGTTTCACCGGAGCTTTTCCATCGCATTTCCTTGCTAAGGATTTCACCGACAACATCATCAAATTTTAAAGTACTAGATCTAGAGACAGAGTTACTAATGGACATAACAAAACCATTCCAACTTTCTGGCAATGAGCACATAAATAACAGAGCCCTAACTTCATCATCAAAAGTTACCCCTACAGAACTTAACTGACTGGTAACTATATTAAATTCATTTAAATGATGAGCAACAGATCCATCTTCTGACATATTCATATTAAATAAATGCTTCATAAGAAATACCTTATTTGAGGCCGAGGGATTTTCATATAGTTTAGCCAATGTCGACATTAAACCCTCTGTTATCAGTTCCTTTGAAATATTAAAGGCTACTGTTGCCGTTAGGCACAACCGTATTGTTCCAAGTGCCTTTCTGTCGAGAATATCCCATTCTATGTCTGTCATACTCGTCGGCTTCTTTGTCTTTCCGCTCAACGATTGATATAGATCTTTCTGATACAAATAATCTTCCATCTGCATCTTCCATAGCTGTTAGTTTTGGCCGTTAAATTTTTCGACCCTAAACCTACCATCTTCCACCATTGCTCCCACTTGAACTAGGAACCCTCATCTCCTGTGAGTTTATCAGCCAAATAGACCTTCGGCTCTGATACCAATTGTTAGAAAATTATATATTATACGACAATGGAACATATAAAATATATTGCCGAAATATAAACACATAAAACACATAAAACAAGAGAGACACAGATATACGTGGTTCTCCCAATTTGGGCTATGTCCACGGGAAACAACTAGTCCTTCCTTTTATATTATCCAGCAAACTAAAGAGATACAACCTACAATAGATCCATGGTAATTCCCTCTTCGCTCTGACACAATCTCCTCTCTCTTTCTCACTCAGAATACTGATCTACAAAGACACAATACAATTTACCTCATATATAGCGAGGGGTTGCCTTCTAAGGAAAAGAACCCTAAATTAAACATAACTTCTACCGTCATATCTCTGCCTAATGAACAACCCAGATTCACTACAAAATTACAATATTTTACAAGGCAATTTTACATCTATTTTTAGCTTCAAGGGTGCTGCCTCCAATCCCCCGCCACATTACGAACTAGGGTCCAATGCAGTGATACCTCTGAATAAAGAAGATAATCAGGCTCCACACCCAACATAGTTTAAACTCAATGGATTAATAAAACCTAAGAATTAATACTTTAAACTCAAAGGATTAATAAACGAAATGGATTATTAATATTATAAACCCAAGGAACTAATAAACCCAATGGTTTAATATTACAAACCCAAGGAATTAACGAACCCAAGGGATAAATATTAAAAACCTAAGGGATCAAGAAACACAAGGGATCGATATTACAAACACAAGAGATTAATAAAGCATAGGAATTAATCTTCTAAAAACAAAGGATTGATAAACTCGCATGATTATTAATATTATAAACCCAAGCGATCAATAAACCTTAGAGGTTGTTAGTATTATAAACCCAAAGAATAAATAAACAAAGGGATAAACATTATAAACCTAATGGATTAAACCCTTAATATTGGGGGTTTATAAACCCCAAGGTATTATTATTATAAATCCATTGGATTATTGATATTATAAGTACAAGTGATGAATAAACCCAATGCATTATTAATATTATAAACCCAAGGCATTACTATTATAAAAACAAATGATTAATAAACCCAAGGAATAAATAAACCCAACAAACTAATATTAAAAACCTAAACGATCGATAAACACTAGCACTTAATATTTTAAAGTCAATGGTTTAATAAACCCAAGGGATAAAACGATAAACGAAATAAATTATTAATATTATAAACTCAAAGAATAAATCAACCCGAGCGTTTAATATTTTAAACCCAAGAGAAAAATATTATAAACCTAAGGGATATAAAAATGCAAGGGATTAATATTATAAACCCAAGGTAAATAAACCCTAAGATAAATATTATAAACGCTAAAATTATCATGGTTGAACATGGTTGATTTTCATATTGAGACAATCTTTGTCACAATACAACGTTGCAACATGGTTGACCATGGATATTAGACCCAAGGGATTAATATTATAAACATAAGGTATATAAACGGTGAAATAAATATTATAAACCCTAAAAAAACATGGTTGACCATCGCTGACTATGGTTGACTATAGTTCAGAGTAATATTAAACCCAAGATATGAATATTATCAACCCAATTTAATTAATTAAATCATTAAAATTTATATTAAACCAAAGGATTAATATTATGAACCCTATGAATAATAGTGCGCTCGAGGAATATGAAACCTTAGATTAATAAACCCAAGGGATTGATATTATAAACCCATGAGAAGTAAACCCTAAAATTATCATGGTTGACCATGGTTGATTTTCATATTGAGACAATCTTTGTCGCAATGCGACATTGCAGCATGGTTGACTATGGATATTATACCCAATGGATTAATATTATAAACCCAAGGGATGAATATTATCAACCCAATTTAATTAATTAAATTCATGGGATTTATATTAAACCCAAGGATTAATATTATGAACTCTATGAATAATAGTACACCATAGGAATATGAACCCTTAGATTAATAAACTGAAGGGATTGATATTATAAAACCACAAGAATAATAAACCCAAGGAATCAATACTAAAAATCCAAGGGAATAATATTACACACAAGCAATAAATATTATAAACCCAAGGTATATAACCCTTAAGATAAATATTGTAAACCCTATAATTAGCATGATTGACCATGATTGATTTTCATATCAAGACAATATTTGTCACAATGCAACATTGCAACATGGTTGACCATGATTTGTTTTCGTATGCACACAATATTTTGTCACAATGTAATGTTGAACCATGGTTGATTTTCATATAGAGAAAATATTTGTCATAATGTGACGTTGGACCATGGTTGACCATAATTATAAACCAAGGGGATTTATATTAGACCCAGAGATTAATATTATAAACCCTATGAATAATATTAAGCCCTAGGAATAAGAACCATTAGATAAATAAATCTAAGGGATTATTATTAGAAACAAAAGGGATTAATACTAAAAACCTAAGGGATTATAAACACAAGGGAATAACATCAAACCCAAGGGATAGATATTTTAAAACAAAGGTATATAAACCCTAAGATAAATATTATAAACCCTAAAATAGACATGGTTGACCATGGATTACCATGCTCGATTTTCGTATTGATACAAGGTTTGGGAGAATGCGATGTTGGACTATGGTTGACCATGATTATAAACCAAGGGATTTATATTAAACCCTAGGATTAATATTGTAAACCCTATGAATAATATTATACCCTAAGAATATGAACCATATTATAAACCCAAGGGAATAATTCTAAAACCCCCAATGTTTTATAAACCCAAGGGAATAATATTAAACCCAAGGAATTGATATTAGAAAACTAAGGTATATAAATCCTAAAAAATAAATTATAAACCCTAAAATAAACATAGTTGAGGTTGACTATGGTTGACTATGGGTTGACGATAGTTTTAAAACATTTATTATGGTGACTATGGGATTGACTATGGGTTGACGACAGTTTTGAAAACATTGATTATGGTGACTATGAAATTAATAAACTAAAGGGATTAAATCATGGGATTTATTAATGGCTTATGTTTATAATATTAATCAAATAGAAGATAGATTTTGATAATATTCAATATTCAATATGGATAATATTAATCATTATTATTGATATTAATGTTACAATTTAAATGATATTAATAATTTTAATATTAATAAGTTAAATAACATTAAATTTTAACATTTTTTAATAATTATTATATTATTAATGTTATAAACATTATTTTAACAACATTTTTAATATTGTATTAATGATGTTATTAATAGTCTTTTAATTAAATATAATTAATAATAATGTTTTCAATATGAATTTGAATATTATTGTTTTTTTTGTAAGCTTGGTAGGACTACATCTTACATGTCCAACTTCTCACTCCGATCGGGATATACAGATTTGAATCCAAGAATTTTCATTGTGAATTTAAGTATTATTGTTATTATTTTTTTTTTTTTTTCTGGGCAAAGACTAGTCTACTTTATATTAAAAAGCTGTAAAAAATATGTACAAGAGGTTTGAACCTCTGAGAGTGACCTGGCAACTCTCTTTCAAAATTTTAACAAAATTGTCTGTTCCACTGTTTGTAAGGAACCTGATACAAATTGTAGCAAAGAGCAGACTTAAAAAGCAGTAGGAGAAGATTTTACAGATCAGAAGATCTGCCTGAATACTTGACATAAGCAAAGAGACAGAAGAAGATTTGTGGACTTGCCGCTGTTTGCTGGAATGAACGCCAGCCGCTGAACGCCGAACCAAAATAGCCGAACAAGTAGCGCCGAATCATAGAAACCAAGCCAGAATAGCAGGAGACCAAAACAGAGCAGGAAAATTGACCATACGAAACAGAGCATTTACTTGATATTTTCTGATCCTTGCCCGGTTTCCTCATTAAGGGGCTCCCAGGTGATCTCCATGCCTTCCGGGATATCTTCAAGCTTCATTCCCGGCGGCAGCTTGGGATACAGCAGGGTTGCAAAGGAATTATCAGGCTTCTTGTTCATGGTTTGTTTCTGGGGAGAGGTTTGCCTTATATCTTCCCTCTCCTGAGGCGTCTTTGCCTTATCCTGTGCCATATCCAAACTGTTCTTGTCCTTCATGCTCCCAATTTCCTGAAGCATCTCTGCCTGCTCCTCTGTGTGAGTGAAAGTGCTCTCTTCCTCAATTTTGCTCTGCGACGAAGGGGCATAGGAGCTGTCCTCCATCCACCTGCTCGACGAGGAGTTGTTCGAAGGAGAAGGCGAATGTTCCTTAGAAGGTTCCTTCAAACTAACCTCTTCCTTGTCTTCTTCCGAGAAGATGACCGTCACAAGAGCCGAAATCAATGGTTTGTTTGTTCGACGGCGAAATTGGAACCTTGCTGATTGCACTGTGTTGCTGATGGAGTGTCCAGAATCGTCAGATCTAGTGGAGGGTGGCGACGCAAAGGCGAGAGGCGAAACACGGCTAGGGCTATGACTGCCTCTCCCTCCAGCACCTCCTCGTTGCCCATAATTGCGCCCACGCCGAGGAGTGGCCCTTAAGCAAGGAGCCATGTGATTACTCTTGTCAGGGGCGAGAAAGCTTGAAGACAATGGTTGCCCTGAATCGGCCTGAAGACTGTTTATCACCCAGAAAGAGTCCCAAACAGCCACAATTTTGAGAAAGCTGGATTCGTCAACCGGGAAATCGTTGCAATCACAATGCGACTCCTCCGCTGAGCGAATCCCTCTCTCAGTTCCCACCGCTACATTCTGAGAGGTCGAAACAACATGAGCATACACGGGTTTAAGCAAAACTACAGGGAAAGGCCTGTTCTTACCATAGCCACCTTCCTCATTCCTCCATAGACTAGACCTCACGCTCTCAGCCTGCAACCAAATCTGAACCAGGGAGAATGTTCTGGTAGCGCGATCCTCCATCCTGTTATCACAACAGCGCTTGCCCTGGGATGGTAGTTGCATTGAATGGCAATGAATGCCTTTCAAATCCGACGGCTTAAAACCTTTCACTTCCATCCTGTTCAGCTGCCCGCTGTCCTCTCCGCGTGGCATGCGCTTAATACCTATTCAATGCGCTTTGAACACCCGCATCCGGATAAGTATTATTGTTATTATTAATGATCATTTGTATTTATATTTTTTTTAAGAGATATTATTTATTTATAATAATTTAACTATTACAAACTTATAAAAAGTTATTTATAAACTAATTTAGAACATACAATTATTTTTTTATAAATATAAGATGATATTTAATTATTATTTAATATAATAAATATTATTATAAGTTTTTAAGTGGTAATATTTATTAAAAATTAAAGTTAACAAAATAATCAATTAATAATATAAAACTTAATAATATAAAATATTCCAATTATATAAAATATTGAGTTTTCAATATTAATATAGCTTAAAGAGCCTAAAATCTAAAACCTAAATTATAAAGTGTTAAGTAATTAGGTTTATCAAAGTGATATTTAAAGAATTCAAAAATCAAAACCTAAAATTATAAAGTCTTAATCAATGGTATTTATCAAAATGATAATTAATATTTGAAATGTTAAACTTTTTAATTTAATAATCTAAAGTTATAAATGGTTGAAATCACATATGAGATTTTTATATTCAATTTATTGAGAAAGATATAAATATGACTTTTGTATATTTTTATTTCTTTTTTCATTTGAATATCCATTTACTAATTATATGTTTGTTGCTTGGAGTTCATTTATATTCTTGGTTGATTCAAATTACTTGCATAATATGTGCATCTCTGATGCCCATAAAAATTACTTGTTATTTGGTTTTTATTTGCTCATTTTACATTGGTAGGAGTGCATTTGTACTCTTCTTTATTCAAATTACCTTGCATAATATGTACATCTTTCCTGCCAAAAAAATCTACTTATTATTTTGTTCTTATTCATGCATTTTAAGTTTTATTGTATATGCATTTCAACATCTACTATAAAAATTAAAGGTTTTCATCCTTATAGCTTGACGAGATTTTAATTCAAGATTTATATAATCTTTTTCTCTTTTTACCGTACAAATATAAGTATTTATATCTTAAAGTTATATTAATATAAAATTTAATTGTTTATATTTTGCTTTTGAATATATAAAATAAATTAATCTCTAGAAAAAATAATTTGATATTTAAACTATAAACTACATACCTAAAACTACAATTTTTAACAAATATATATATAATTTCTAAAAAATAATCCAAAAATATATAGGAAAGCCAAAATTTAAAAACTTTTAAACCAAATTGAAGAATATTAATCTTCTCATTAACCTTATACCTTTAGCTAACAACATCATAGTTATAATAGGTTTAGGGCATATTTTGTAAATAAGTATTTCCTTGTGCACATTTATTGAAGACATTTCATTTTGTAAATGCTAGGAAAAAAACAATATATTGCAAGAAAATTACATGTGCTTATATGTGTCTTTCAACCAAATATATAGATATTTAAATTGTTAGATATGGCTTTAGTTTTTGAAGGATGTTGATATATACCTCACCTGACATTTTCAAAATAGGGAAAAAGGAACACAAATACAAAATTAGCTATAACCCCTCTGTATTGAGACTAACCAAAATTTGAAGTTTGAGGATATCTAATGTTTTGTGGTTTTGATATGGCAGGTGTGGCTTTTGTACACAATCTTATTGTATGTAAAAATGAAAAAAATATGATCTAATTTAATTTTCTTAAAACATTCTTTTCTATAAATTAGAAAGCATAATAATTTATTTGTTTTCAAGATTTTTTTGCTGGAAACCCATTATTATTTTTTTAAGAAAGACAAAAATAATTTTAAATTTAAAAGTAGATTGAAAATAAAACTCAGAAAATGAAATTTTAATATATTTCTATTGAGAAGAACACTAAACCTGAAAATTATCTATACATATTATCTATATGTATTTATCATTAATGATCCATTTTGAGTTTCTTAAACATTTGCTAAACTTGTTCTCGGTAGCATAAAAATGACAAGAAAAATAAACTAAAAGTAATTGAATGTACATATAAAAAAACAATGTGATTTTATACATCTATATATATTAAAAAATTAGTCGCATTCTAACTAGCCAAAGGAATTGCCCGGAAAGTTATGGAAATTCCTGTCATATTTAGAGAAAATCCAGCAAGGATTTTTGTAAATCCAAGTTATAGTTGTTAAAATTCAAAATTTTAAGTGTCTTAGACTTTTTTGATGGCACTGAATCCATTTCCACCATCAAAAACATGATTCAAACACTGTGTCTATAAGATTTTTTGAAATTTTTTTGCCCAGATTCCGGCCACTTTTGGCCGTCCGGCCAATTCCTCCGCCTCGTTAAACGACTCCAAAAAATTATATTTCAATATTCAGATTCACTTTAGTTTTTAATAAATATCTTCAGCAACTATTGCTTGTGGTTGTCCAAGGGCTTAGAAATATACCCAAACTATAGCATCAGTTGATCAAAAAGTATAAGATAAACCAAGAATTTTACTATGAGAGATGCAAGTTCGTCATTACGATCAAAATAGTGCAAGGCTAGCGTGAAGAGGACATTAAGGATAACAACAAACCCCATGACCACTGCAAGGCCAAACCAATACCATTAGCTCTCGGTGAAAAACCCACCCAAACTCGTTCACTGCAACACCGTTTTGAGCATAGGAGAGAGGAGATAACCAGTATCCCCATATCCAACACCCTTTAATATCGTATGTTTGCCAGGAGTAAAAAGCATTAAGCCTCTTGATTGGACTTTAATGTATTTATTTTATTATTCTATTTCTGATGAGGTCCAATTTGTGAGACAGGATCTGAACTGTAGGCGAACTGCCTAAGCTAAGGTATTACAGTGGATCATACAACTCTACCTCTCTTAACACGTCAACTTGTCAGTGTTTACTATCTTTACAAAGTTGGAATTTGAATTGGTTATGCTATTAATAAAAAATTGATTGATATATCATTTTGAATTAAAATTTAGTAAGATATAGAATCAAAATAAGAAAAGTAAAAAAAATAAATATCATTGTTAATAGTCAATCATAAATATCATTGCTAAGAGCCAATCTATATGTTACTTCACTTGAGCATGAATATATAGTTATTTAGGTTTTTTTTTAATAGTGACAATGTTATATCTACCTAATAGACTTTGATAATAGTATAGTGTTGCAAATAATATAATTAATTTAACATTACATATAAATTATAATTAATTTAACATTGCATACAAATTGGGGATGTGAAATTGTTGTGTAGTTTTCAATGTTTTGCAGTACATAAATGAATGTTGCACACAAATTGGCCCTACTGCACTTTTAATTTTAAAGGTATAAAGACTGAATGAAACAATGACTTTATTTGGATAAAAAATTGCTTTGTCTAGGTTATCTCTCTACAAATTATTATTAAGAACGTTAAAGGGTGAGATTAATGGACAGGTTAATGAAGCTTACAAACACCTGTTATTTGGAATTGGACACACCTTATCAATGTCTTGAAACGGATAATCATCTTATTCCGAAATACACCTTTCCACTACTATGACAAGTGTATGTGTAAGGTTTTGTATTCCTCCTATTCTTGTTATGATAGGTGTGTGTAATGTACTGTAGTCTTCCCATTCTCGTTAATCGATAGGTGTCAATTAACAAATGGAATGGTAAATTTTTAATTAATCTTTGTAAAAATTTTAAAATTAAACAGGGTTTAATCATGTGATTTAGATATGCAGAGAAGTTATCAGTGTGAATTCCATCCAATGATATTGTGGCAACGACGACGATACACTGACATCTTTCCTTCCGATCAATTTTTTAATTAGTAAAATAATTAAAATGCCCAATTCCAATAAAGGAGACACCTATCAACCTAACAATTCTAAAAATAATAAAAATATATATTTACATTTCTGTTTCCTCAAAGAAGACACCTATCAACCTAACAAGTCTAAAAATAATAAAAATGTATATTTACATTTTTGTTTCCTCAAAAAATTAAATAAAGTACTTATCTTGAAACCTTTAACTTTTAATTCGGTGCTTGTGTGTTATTCATTTATACTGATAACAATGTACAGTCACACATTATAAAGGCGGTGTTGTCCCTTATCTTGTTTTTATAATTGAAATTTATTTAAATAATTAAAATATTTTTTTAGAATATAAATTGTAATATTTTTATCATAATAAATTTTGGTAATAAATATATTATAAAAATCCAAAATTACAAAAATGTATATTTACAATTTCGTTTCTTCAACAAATTAGATAAAGTAACTTCGGATTTTCGAACCTTTAATTTGGTGCTTACGTGTTAATCCTTTGTACCGAGGACAGGGTATAATCACATGCATATTGCTGTTAATTTCTAAGCACTTCCAGATGCATTCCTTCCATTTATATTTTCTCGTTCTTTTTGTTTTCAAAGTGATGACAACATAAATTGAATAGAAGGAAATGTTTTTTTTGCAGGTACTATTATTGTGTATAATTATGCATATTGTTTTAATTGTGTGTAATTATTGAATTTATTTTATATAATATAGTTTTATTTTTGTCAACATGTTTTCGATTATTTTTTTATTATTTTATTTTTTTGCTAATTTTTAAATGGTTACTAGTGTTGTCTTGACGATGAACCACACTGGTTGGGTTCGAAACGCGTCCACAAATATGTTTTTATATGATTTTGCCGAAATTATTATCTTAATATGGTTACTAGTTTATTAAGAAAATATTTTTATTTAACCTTTTTTGTTAATACATTTTATCTCATCAGTGTAACAACCCTGACCTGTATCAATAATATATTTCTATACCTATGTTTTATTTTAATAATATAGGTAATAAATTGAGATAAGGCTTTTTATTTTAAAGGTAATGTACTTGTTCATGATCAAAGATCAAAGTAACTCATCGCTGGTTATTCACAAGAAAACAGAAAGAAAAGAGAACTAATGAGAAAAGAAAGTCTCTACATATATCACGTAACATAAAATAAAGTCTCTACAGCGTGCATCATGTAACATAAAACAATACAACGAGCAGAGAAGTGTTTTAAGTTCTCACCCGTTACACGCTTCCAGCTCCATGCCGCTTATTCCTGCAGCTTTAGAAAGTGCATTTCTCCAATTTTGAATGAGGCTGGGGTCATACCGCAACTTCTCTTCACCAGTTTGAGGATCAGTTGACGTCTTCTTTTCTAGTCCCTCCAGGGCTTTAGCATACCCTCCTCCTTTTCCCCGCGTCCACCGCAGCTCGTCAGGCTTCACCTTGTAAAACACTGGAATTACTGGAGAATTTGACTGCAACATTAAGACGAGTTCTCGAAGACACCAGGTTGATTCGGCATATCCGCTTGAAAGCATAGCCACGTGGACTGAGCGGATCCAACAGCCCCTTCAATCTGAGCAGCAAAATAGTCTTCCCGTTGCAACTCAGGCTGATCTAGAAACACTTGCAACCCATATGATTGAAGCCGCCGACACAGATGGCTGGCAAAAGTTTTCTTGACATCCAGACCAGAATAAAAATAGGAATCTGAGACAAGCAGAAATTATGGCAAAAATTGCTATGAAAAATTTATAACCATTAAACCCTTCAGCGATCTCTCTGAGAGTCGTGTTTCAACGCATTTTCGTGGGCATGAAGAGGGACGACTCCGGCAACGACTCCTATCTCTCTCTGTGTGTGAAGAGAAGAAGGAAACAGAAATGATTGAGGAAACAACTTGGCAGTGATTGACGAAACGACTCCGGCAACGATTCCTATCTCTCTGTGTGTGTGAAGAGAAGAAGGAAAGAGAAGTGATTGAGGAAACAACTTGGCAGTGTCCAAGCAAATGGGAAGACGTATAGGTGGTAGGCCCTGGACAGTTAAAAGTCGACGGAATGTGAGAAGATGTAGAGGTGGTAGGTCCTTGACAGGTGGAACATTATCCTCCATCTCGTGCAACGACAAAATTTGGAAGGTACACGCACATGGACGAGATGCTCTACAGTTTCGTTGGAACCAAAAGTCAACAAAACGTGGAGCAGTCGCACATGGCCGAGATGCTCGACCGCGCAGCCAAAAGCAAAAGTCGGCAATAAGCGTGCCCACTTGAAAGAAGCGATGGAACCCTAGCAGTTTCGTTATACACAAAAGTCGACAAAACGTGGGGCACTTGCACATGGCCTAGAATGCTTTCAATATAATAATGTAAATACGGTAAACGGCGTCAATTTTAAAGCCTACTCGGCGTAGGCAAAAGCAAAAGTCGGCAATCAGCGGGCCCACTTGAAAGAAGCGATGGAACCCTAGCAGTTTCGTTAGACGCAAAAGTCGACAAAACGTGGGGCACTCGCACATGCCCGACCGCGTAGGCAAAAGCAAAAGTCGGCAATAGGCGGGCCCACTTGAAAGAAGCGATGGAACACTAGCAGTTTCGTTATGCACAAAAGTCGACAAAACGTGGGCCACTTGCACATGGCCGAGAATGCTTTCAATATAATAATGTAAATACGGTAAACGGCGTCAATTTTAAAGCCTACTCGGCGTAGGCAAAAGCAAAAGTCGGCAATCAGCGGGCCCACTTGAAAGAAGCGATGGAACCCTAGCAGTTTCGTTAGACGCAAAAGTCGACAAAACGTGGAGCACTCGCACATGGCCGACCGCGTAGGCAAAACCAAAAGCCCGCAATATGCGGACCCACTTGAAAGAAGTGATGGAACCCTAGTTTTGTGTATTCACTCTAAATATTTCTTATCCAAGTTGATTTTATTAAAAAAATTTGGAAGTAAATTTGGAAGTTTTTGTTGTCTAATTTTTCTAAAATTTGACAATAATTTATTGAAATCACAAATTGGATGTGTAACTTCGGCACAATAAAAGTGATTTATATATTTTTCAAAGCGCTGAATACAAATATACAGTAAAAAACAAATTTAAATAACACAAATCAAAATTTCATCCCAAATTTTTCCCATACCAAAAAATCTAAAAAAAATAATAAAAATAACCCCTTTCTTATCACCTTTTCTAAATTTCCCATGACCTTGGACTTCAGATTTTCTTTCGCCCAATATACTTTTTTGCTTTCTTTTATTTCTCCAATCATTTTTACTTTATTTTCACGTCCCTATACTTTATCTGTAATTTTACTACTTTATCTGTAATTTTACTACTTTTACATGTTCATGATGGTATAACATGGATTATAACTTTAAACCAGTGAAAAATATAAGTTGTTTGATGGTGCGGTAAAAAGAAATGGTGTAATTGATTACAATAAAAATGTAACTAAAAAGTAAATATGAATTACGTTCACATGCCCCCTCTATCCTTCTAGAAAGTAAATATGAATTACGTTCACATGCCCCCTCTATCCTTTTATTATCCTTAGGACGCATTCGATATGCGTTGACCCACGAATTGTTTTTAGGTTGACTAAAAATTGAAAAAAAAATTGTAAAAGTTGATTTTACACAACAAAATTATTATTAATTTTTTTTTTTAATTTTATTTATCTACGTTTTGATTCGTTCAAAATGCTCGGGTCTTATTTCGTTATTATACATCAGTTTCCGGTGGTATTTATTTAATACACTCTACAATACCAATTAACTGATCGATACTTGGATTCCACCTTTTATTAGTCCCTGCCTGGGACTATTAGCGTTCGATACGCAGTCAACTGGCTATTAGTTGATGCGTTGACCGCAAATATGTACCGGTTATTTACTAGTTAACCAAAGTTTACGCTGCCCAGTTTCCTCGCAAAAAATTTTTAGCCAAAGTTTTTGTTTGGAGGTCTTATTGCCGGCCTCACGTCGCCCGATGTGCGCTCAACTTGCGCTCAACTCAATTTATCCTAAGTTCTCCCTGCGCTCAACTTGCGCTCAACTCAATTTCGCGCAACTTAATTTAGCCTAAGTTTTTTATCCTAAGTTTTCTTTGCTACCTGTTCTCCCTTCCCTGCATGCAATGCGCTGCATGCCAAATGTTTGAAGTTTATGCAGAGGCGTCCACGTTCCCTGCTTTGCGCTGCATGCCAGTTTGAGGATTCTCAGGTTATATCAGCATATGGTGTGTTGGAGTCCTTCTTCTCTGTAGTTAATAGCTGGCCTTTCTCTGTGTCATGATTTGCAGGGCAGCGCCTGGAAGAGAACAAGAAGCGGATGGAGGTCAGTAACCATAAGGCATTTGGGATTTTTCAGGTCTCGGCGGTGGCCTGCACTCCATCCTGCACCATTCTGCATTTCCGCCGGAGCTGGCTAATCTCACATATTTGTCAAATATGTAAGCTAATTCAAGAAGTTCCCCAAGTTTTATCTCTCTTGTTTATCTGAAAATTCCAGGGAATGCGTAGGATTTGATACTGACAGGACTTTGCTGTGTTGTTTAAACTGGCAGAGATTTGAGATATAACCTTCTGCACGGCTCGATCCCTGCATCGATGGGATCTTTGACTCAGATGCAATATCTGTAAGTCATCGCTGGTCCGAATGTGTTTGATGAGTAAATTGCTGTCCGGGGAATCGAATTTGAATTGCTGCTCGATTCCATATTGCAGGTCGTTCGGAATAAACAAATTATCGGGCGAAATTCCAAAGGAGTTTGGGAAGCTCACCAATTTGATAACACTGTAATCTCATTTCTCTGCTTTAATTTCTTTTCTCAATGAAGCATCTTTAAACATTTAAAGATAGACTGTAGCGTACATGCTTGTTCTGGTTTTCCAGGAGTTTTGACTCTAATAATTTGAGCGGGAGGATACCTGCAGAGCTGGGGAACTTGACAAATCTGGAGGAACTGTAAGTTTCTGTGTATCTTTCATCAAGTGCAGTAACTTTGCCTTAGCGTTGATAAAAAAAACAAATTATAATTCGGCCTCTGAAAAATTAGGAAAGTGTTCTGTTTTTTTTTCTCCTCAACAAATTATTCCATTTACTAATACTGTAATTGAATCATAGAAATTTAATCAATGATCCTAAATTGAAATCCACCTGTAAACGCTTTCCGCAGAACAGAATTATGTTGTTGCATATACGCCCATCCTAAATTACCCTGTCATCACCCACTACATTCTCATTTAGCAACTGTTATATAAAAATGCAAAACTAAATTCTAATGTCAGTCTTCAAAATCAAGGAAAGGGCGGGGGAAAACTGTTACTCCTGTTTTAGGTACTCCTCTTACAAACACAAAGAAAGGAGAAATTTATAGATTCAGTCATTCTTCGGAAGAAACTACTATTCACAATCTTGTGCACCTGAGTTCAGACAGGTCTGTAACTGCACACAGCAAACCTGAAGTTGCAAGTGTGAACTTCCATGTCAATGAGGTTGAAGAGGGCCATACTCGAACAGAGTCTTACGGTAATGAAATGATTGCTTAATGTTCTTTGAAAGAGATTTGATTTATGCTGCAAAGTTGCCGCCCAGAACAAGAGAAAATCAAAATGCAGGAACAGGCAACCACTTTTTTATATAAGTTTGAAACGACTCCATTCAATGAAATTGCAGTACTCGGATTTTTAGTGAAAGAATTGATCAATAATAACATAAGAATACAACTTGAATGAATGAGATCGGAAGACAGGCGGTGTAACTATATCTCGGCGATAACTGGGTTTTGTGCAGAAGGACCTATATTGACTTTAATTCGAGACTCTTCCAGAAATTCTGAGCTGTTTCATACATTTGCAGGTTCTTTCAATGCTAGTTTTGCAAAAAACGTCCTACGAGCTAGACTGTGACCTCAAGCACGAAGTCGTTCTGCCCGGAAACATTACCGTTCCCATTGTATCCAAAGCCATCAAATGCGACAAGGGGGAGCACATGCACTGGAGGTTCAACGATTCAAGTAACTTTTGAATTTGCAAGCCACCTCATAAAATGATGAAGTTGCCAGAAGAGAAATGAATTACCTGGTTGCATCCAGAACGCCCTTCTTCACTTGACTTCCCACAGAAATACTATGATTGTTATCGCCGCTGGTCGGGCTGAGTCCCCTATCGTTCTCCATTTTCGATGGTTCGTGGATCCGAAATCTGCTGATCCGCAGCGCTTTCAAGAGCCAGACGAAGGAACGACGGGACAGTGATTATGAAACGTGTCGTCAAAATAAGGGAGCATGTATATGCATGAAATATCGATGTGGCTTCACGCCTGTAGTTGCTGTCCTTCAAATTTTATTAAAATCGAGGAGCCTGACCGACCTAAAATTGTAGGGTATAGATGGCGTCTCCGTCGAATCTCTTTTCATCAACGAAATATTCTTTTTTAGGTGTTCATTCTTATGAATTCCATGGGCTTTTGTTAAAATTCATTTTACTTTATGGCTTGGGAGTTTTACTACATTTAAATTTAATTTTATATATACAACTAAATTCTACACCATTTATAGTTCAGGTTACAATACCACTTTGTTTCATATCCACACAGAATATGTGTAAATCCCAAGTTCAAAAACCTACTGATACTGATAATGAATTTAATTATAGCTTGGAATTTGCACCCCCGGGCAGGGACTACCGCTACGGCAGTAGCTCCCTTGTTATATGGGAAATCGACTCAAAATTAACTCGGCCGGTATTACAAATCTGGTATTTTTCCTCAACGGTTCATCTCTATTTCTCGTTCAAGGTCAAGCAAGGTTGTGCATTGTTTTTTATCTTTTTTGGTTTATATATCGACAAGCTTGACAAGTGGCTAAATCGCAAGGGGGTGGCAATGTCCATTTGGGCAAGTTTATTATAAGGCTTCTTTTGTATGCAGATGGCCCTATTCTGATTGCTAAATTTGCTCTTGGTTTGAAAGAGCACTTACTTTCCCTTGAGCATTTTTGTAGAATGGTGGGGTGCAAGTCAATATTAGCAAAACGAAAGTAGTGGTTTTCTCTAATAAAAGAAAACATAACTAACATAAGTTCTACTTTGAAGGCAACATTCTAGAAGAAGATGTGGACTACAAATACCTCAAAAATGACTTCAACGAAAATCTAAGCTAGGATGGTTGTAGAAAGAAAATAACTTTAGGGGGTTGGAAAGCATTTTATGCTTTTCAAAATAGGTGTAGAGAGGCAGAGTTATGGGACTCGAAAACCATTCTATCTTTTTTCTGGGCTTTATTGATTCCAGTGATTCTCTACAATTGTGAACTGTGGGCCAGCAATACATCCAAGATGCAGTAGAAACAAATTGAGAAAATTCAAAAGTGTTTGATTACAAATTAATTCAAAATTAAAAGTGTAGTTCCTTATGCTATCTTGTTAAGTAAAATAGGGGTTGCTCCTATTGAAGCAATTGCTATGGTGTGAGTCATAAGGTATTTAAAAAAAATTGAGCAAATGGAAGAGGTCATATGGCCTAAGGTTGTGTTAAATGACATATTTTGCAAAAGAAATAAGACTTGGATGCGACAAAATAACAAATGGTTTAGTAAATGGGGTATTTGCTTGAGCATGTGTTCCACAAATAGTAAAGAGGTAAAAGATTTTGTTATGGATAAGTTCCACAAACATACTTGGGAGAAGGAGCTAGGGAGAAAGAAAAAGTACTATATTGAAGAGTTTAAACCCACTCATAGTCATCAAACAAAAAATATACATAGGGGTCAATATTTCTTAGAGAGCCAAAATTCTTATTGCTCAATTAAGGACTAATTCAACCTAGGGTGGAAAGACACTTCTAGAGATTTGATTCCTCGAGAGTCTTGAAAGATCTGAAGTTAAGATGGATCTATTCTAGTTTTTAGCAACACACTAATAAAATATTTTAAATATAACATTTTTTTTCCATTTGTTTTAGATAATATTTACATAGTTGAAATTAAAATAAATATATGCTAATTAGTTATTAATATTTTTTAAATATTACATATTCATGAATATTTTTTTTTTTGATCAAGTAAGAGTAGGACCTTCTATTAATCTAGCCAATAATACATAATTTACAAGAAGTTGCACCAGCTCTGTGAGAGTTCAAAAAGCAACTGGGCAAGTAAGTTCCGAACCACGCACCCAAAAACATGAGAAGCCTGAACAAGAAAACCGGTGAGTTACTTCTAGACACTATAGACAAAAGCAAGCAGTAGACCCTCTAGTCGTATTGTCGAGCACCAAAAGAAACCCTAAATGCCTTGGAAGACGGGTCCACCGAACCGGGGCCAACAAAAGTGCCACAAGTGACCTGCCGAGGGTCCATAAGGCTACCACCAAAGACCAGCTAGAAACAACCATAAGCTTATAGAGTTGCAGACCATACGATCCGACCTACCAGGATCAACGTACACGCTCTGAGTACAGGCCCACTACAAACCCACATATAAACCTATCTTACGGACCCGACGAAAACTTTAGGCCAGCTCTCTAAACTCTTTCGGGTCCGAAACTCCAAACCAACATGCACTATCAAACCTACAACATTAATCACCCGATGAGGATCCAACGGTCTACGCAGATATCAGGTGGACAAGTAACGCGAGGGATAACCACCTGATGAAGCGGTATTCTCTCACCTCCCGCTGCTACGTGTCACATGAAGAGTGGAATCGGGGCCTTCCTCAGAAAAACCAAATACCACTTGGACCCCACCCGATAAACCATTTGTGGTTTTAGAATCGAATGCCTCACGGAATAGCTTGCACGCTCTTTCGCCAAGCGATAGCCTTTAATCAAGAACATCGGACGGTTCTTGTGCTTTCCTCCCAAATTCTCTGCCAAACCCCAAACACCATTAAAATTTCGACATAAAGTTTTGGTCAATGGACAACCAAACCTATGGTACTTCCAGAGTCGATCCTCTCACCACACATCCGATGGAATACTGAGCTTTGGATTGCGGCCAATACCCAAAAAGGGCACACAGTTTAGGGTTTCCTATCCTCTTACCTGTCTCCTGAACCACTTCGATCCTTCCTGTGAAACCATAGCTCCATATCTTTGTTCGCCTGACAGAAACAATCCTCCAACAGTGTGCCTGGTGGTAATAAATCCCAAGCATACCGAGAATCCCTATCCACATTGGTGACTCCTTCATTTGCCAAACGGTCTGCTAACATGTTAGCTTTTCTTTTCACATGGACAAAGCTAACCGTTTTTAAGGTTTGCAGGTGGGAGTGGATACGGTGAAAGACCTGCAAAAGCCTCCAATGCTTTGATACTTTATCTCGAGAAGTGCCATTACATATTATCTTGGCCGCTCTAATAATCAATTCCGAGTTTGTTTCAATGATAACATTATGTGAATTTGAATCCAACAGGATTTCCAAGCATTGCTCTAGTGCCATGAGCTCTGTCATGTTATTAGTGGCCTTGCCCAAGTGGCCATGGAAGATCTTCTTTATTTGACCCTGTTCATCTCTTATAGCACCCCCAAAGCCAGCTAACCTTGGATTGCCCTTAGATGCTCTGTCTATATTAACCTTTAGGAAACCATAAGGAGGAGGCTGCCAAATGTCACTATCTCCATTTATTTGACTTACTCCCTTGATTATGCCCTGTGGGCTTATGGACTGCAGACCCAAATGAAGTATAATACTTGCCTCTTGGGATAGAGGAGGATCCTTAGAAAGTGTCCTCAACAGGCTTCTTACTGTGTCTTTGAGTTGCCTTAAAATTTGGTCAATTATGTGTTGTGGCTTGCTTGCTTTGTTTTTGAAGATCCGACTGTTGTGCTCTTTTCAAACATTCCATATAACAAAGCCTAGAACCAGAATCTAGGCTTTATTAATAATTTCATTCCTTGAGAAGTTGTTCCTCCAATTATTCAAAGTATTGGATATGCTGAGGCTATTCCTATCTGATTGTCTAAATATTGAGGCTACCCAGTCCCACACGTTGGATGTGAAAGGTCAGAGGTTGAGAAGGTGATCCATCATCTCCTCTTGTGAGCCACAGAGGTAACATTTGGAAGGGCCAATAAAGCCTTTTCTTAGGATATTCTCCCAAGTTAAGATTTTCCTTTGATGCACTAGCCAGATGAATAACTTTATTTTCATCCAGTGGGGGCTCTGCCATAGTTTCTTCCTGACTTGATCAGGATTCAGATAGTTAAATCCTGTTACTTCATGTTTAGCTTCTTTGAGGTTAAATTTACCTTCAATGTTCTTTCCCCATCTTAGTTGGTGAGGTAAGGAGGATACTAGAATCCTTCTATGCTCTATATCTTGGGTGAGAGCTTTTTCCTGGGCCTTCAGAGGACTCTCATCACTATGGCCTAGATCCTTCCAATTCCTCCATTTTCCATTATTCCTTTCCTGGTCCCAGAAGTCTTTGACCATAAGCAGACCTTTGTTATCAGTGTCACTTTTGAGAGATGCTAATTCATCCTTATATAGGTTGGGTTCCTGTTGCCAGTTATCCTCCCAAAATCGTGCTAGGTTCCCTGCTCGAATTTCCTAGAAGCTATGTTGCTGAATAATACTTTTATTTTCCCAGGCAAGGTTCCAAATATGGGAGCCCCTAATTTGCCCTAACATTCTAATGTGATCCTTCTCGTGCCAATACTTGGCATATTTTTGTTTCCAAAGCTTAGCCCATGGAGCTGTCGACTCCTTAATCCATCTCCACCAAAGTTTGGCTCCAAAAACTCTACTGAGGGTTTTAGGGTCATGCAGCCCCAAGCCACCATGGCTTTTGGGCTCGCATATCTTATCCTAGTGAACTAAAGCCCACTTTTTTTTCTCTTCTCCTCTGCCCCACAGAAAATCCCTTTGTATGCTCTCGATCTGCTACTTAATACCTTTAGGAGGAGGAAGAGCTGAGAACATGAAAATTGCAATTTCCTGCAAGACCACCTGTGTCAGCACAAGGTGCCCTGCCAAATTTAGTGGCCTGCATGTCCATTTTCTGATCTTGCCCTGAAGTTTGTTTATTTTTGGCTCCCACACTTTCTTGCTTAGAGGTTTATCAGTAAGGGGTATGCCTAGATACTTGGAAGGTAGCTGTTCCCTTTGAAACCCAAGAATTCTGGTAATATTTCTCTGAATAGCAATGTTAGTTATAAGGAGAGCTTCAGCGTAAATCACATAAGAAATATTTCTGCCAACGCGTTTCGAACCAACTAATGTGGTTCATCGTCAGGACAAGTTGAAAATACAGATCTAGCTCAGCGTTTAAATAGTCCATGCAGAGACTCCAACGGCTAAAACATTCCAACAGCTAACAGGGACCCCAGTCAAACGACCTCTCATTAATTTAAAATTAAAATATTATTATATTCAAGGCTAGGTTAATCTGGTAAAAATAATTCATTTATTTAATTTCTACTATTACCCTAATATACGTAAAAATATGTGCCTATGTATATGTTAATATTTGTTTAATTAAATCTAACCCCAATACTTTAAACCTAATCTTCTTAAAAGCCCTCTTTGATATTATTATTACACTAATTAATTTATAATTAATTTTAAAGAAACGGTTAAATGGTCAATTAGAAATTAATTTATTAATATATTGAAATAATAATGCATTATTATTAAGATTATATGTGTAAAATAATAATATCTATAATACATACTATAAAATAATATATATATAAGGGTTAAACAAAATGGGAAGGGTTATATGAATTAATTATATAGAACAAGGGTTAAAATCCATATTATATATAAATTAATATTTAATATTATATGCATAAACACAATAGTATATATAATTAATAATAAAAATAGAAATTAATTAATTAATGTATTTGAATAAGTCCTATATAATAATCCTATGTTATGGAAATACTATTATTATTAAGATTTATGTGTACAATAATAATATCTATAATACATACCATAAAATTAATAAAATAGGAAGGGTTATATGCATTAATTAATGGTTAAAATCCAAATTATATATAAATTAATCTTTAATATTAAATGCATAAACACAATAGTATATATAAATAATAATAATAAAAATATGAATAAATCTATAAAAGCCCACAATCATATGCTATTAAAGATAATAAATGAAGGACAAAAAGAAAAAGAAATAAAAAACGGAAAACCAGGCTCATAGGAACACAAACCCGCTCGCCCAGTGAAAGAACCTGGAAGAACAGAGGGGGGAGGAGGAAACTTAAGAAGACAACGCAGGGATCCAATTCCTGCTGACCTTCCATCCATCGTCTCTGTTGAGATTGATGGGTCTTCGCTCAATTTCTATAGCTTCCCTTAACTTGCGATGATGAAATCGGTCAACCCTGGCAATGACTTTGGCCTCTTCTATGCAGACATGATGCTTAGTTTTGTCCACATGCTCTGCAAGAGCTGAGGACTTTATTCTACCATGCCTCAGGTCCGGATTGGATTGCTCGGATCCTTAGGAGGTTTGATATCCCCTCAACCTTCAGACCTCTCAGAACCATTCGTAACTCCCTGAGGTCAGTAAAAGATCCGGTCGACCCCAAGGCCATGAAAGGGGTCTATCTGATTCCTTGCTCCTGTGGGACCCCTTATATAGGGGAAACAGGGCGCTCCATCCAGCAGAGAATTGGTGAGCATGCAGCGGACCTGAGGCATGGTAGAATAAAGTCCTTAGCTCTTGCAGAGCATGTGGACAAAACTAAGCATCATGTCTGCATAGAAGAGGCCAAAGTCATTGCCAGGGTTGACCGTTTTCATCATCGCAAGTTAAGGGAAGCTATAGAAATTGAGCGAAGACCCATCAATCTCAACAGAGACGATGGATGGAAGGTCAGTAGGAATTGGATCCCTGCGTTGTCTTCTTAAGTTTCCTCCTCCCCCCTCTGTTCTTCCAGGTTCTTTCGCTGGGTGGGCGGGTTTGTGTTCCTGTGAGCCTGGTTTTCCGTTATTTTTATTTCTTTTCTTTTTTTCCCTCTTTTAATATCTTTAATAGTATTTCCATAGCATATGATTGTTATTTAGGACTTTTATAGATTTATACATATTTTTATTATTATTAAGTATATATACTATTGTGTTTATGCATTTAATATTAAAAATTAATTTATATATAATTTGGTTTTTAACCATTAATTAAATCATATAACCCTTCCTATTTTATTTTATATATATTAATTTTATAGGATGTATTATAGATATATTATTGTACTCATATAATCTTAATAATAATAGTATTTCCATAGCATAGGATAGTTATTTAGGACTTATATAGATTAATTTAAATACATTAATTAATTAATTTCTATTTTTATTATTATTAATTATATATACTATTGTGTTTATGCATATAATATTAAATATTAATTTATATATAATATGGATTTTAACCCCTGTTCTATCTAATTAATTCATATAACCCTTCCCTTTTTATTTAACCCTTATATATATATTAATTTTATAGTATGTATTACAAATATTATTATTTTACACATATAATATTAATAATAATGCATTATTATTTCAATATATTAATAAATTAATTTCTAATTGAACATTTAACCGTTTCTTTAAAATTAATTATAAATTAATTAATATTATAATAATATCAAAGAGGGCTTTTAGGAAGATTAGGTTTAAAGAATTGGGGTTAGATTTAATTAAACAAATATTAACATATACATAGACCCAGATTTTTACGTATATTAGGGTAATAGTAGAAATTAATAAATAAATTAATTTTCCAGATTAACCTAGCTTTGAATATAATAATATTTAAAAATTTTAAATTTTCGAGAGGTCGTTTGACTGGGGTCCCTGTTAGCTGTTGGAATGTTTTATCCGTTGGAGTCTCTGCATGGACTATTTAAACGCTGAGCTAGATCTGTATTTTCAACTTGTCCTGACGATGAACCAC
>APFE031153464.1:39979-56768 GCA_000404065.3 Pinus taeda | reverse complement strand
TATTATTAAAAAATAATAATAATAATGAATTCATCTTTACATAATAATAATTAATTCTTTGTCACAATGTGACGTTCGACCATGGTTGACCGTGGTTGGCCATGATTATTTTTCATATTCAAACAATATTTGTCACAAAGCGACATTTGAGCATGGTTGACTATGATTCACCATGTTTGACACAAAGGAATAACAAACCATTGGGATTTATACTATAAACCTAAGATTGACCATGGTTGACCATGTTTGATTCTATAAAACATTGTTGACCATGATCAGCCAGGGTTGACCATGGTTGACAATGATTATCCATGTCTTTTATATGCATATAATTTTTTTCACAATGTGACATCCCATCATGGTTGACCATGATTGATATTATAAACCCAAGTTAAAAATAAAGCCAAGGGAATGATATTATGAACTTAAGGGAAAAATAAACCCAAGGGATAAATACTAAAACCCCATGATTGACCATAGTTGACAATGGTTGACCATGATTGACTTTATAAACCTAAAGGAATAATAAACCCAAGGGATTAATACTAAGACCCCAAGGGATTACGAACCCAAGGGAATAATATTAAACCCAAGGGACTAATATTGTAAACCCAAGGTATAAAAACCCTAAGATAAATATAAAAAATACTAAAATAAACATGGTTGAGCACGATTGATTTTCATATTGAGACAATCCTTGTCACAATGCGACATTGGACCATGGTTGACCATGGTTGATTATGGTTAACCATTATTGAATAATATAAACCCTAGGAATATGAACCCTTAGATCAATAAACCCAAGGGAATAATAAACCTAAGGGATAACAATTATAAACCCAAGGTATATAAACCGTCACCTCAATATTATAAACCTTAAAATAAACATGGTTGACCATGGTTGACTATGGTTGATTTCCATATAGAAACAATCCTTGTCACAATGCAATTTTGGACCATGGTTGACCATGATTGATTTCCATATCCAACCTTGTTTGACCATGGTTGAACATGGTTGGTTATGATTGACCACGGTTGACAATGATTAATATTATAAACTCAATGGATTGATATTATAAACCCAAGGGACTAATATTATAAACCCTAAGATAAATATTATAAACACTAAAATAAACATGATTGACCATCGTTGATTTTCATATTGAGACAACCCTTATCACAATTCCATGTTCGACCATGGTTGACCATGGTTGACATCATAATAAACCATGGTTGACTGAGGAATAATAAATCCAAGTGATTGATATTGTAAACCCAAAGGAACAATAAACCCAAGGGATTATGAACCTAAGGGAATAATATTAAACCCAAGGGCCTCATATTATAAACCCAAGGTAAAAACCCCAAGATAAATATTAAATATACTAAAATAAGCATGGTTGGTTTTCATATTGAGACAATCCTTGTCACAATGCGACATTGGACCATGGTTGACCATTTTTGAATAATAATAAACCCTAGGAATATGAACATTTAGATCAATAAACCCAAGGGAAAAATAAACCTAAGGTATAAAATTATAAATCCAAGGTATATAAACCCTAACATGAATATTATAAACCCTTAAAAACCATGGTTGACTGATGCAGGAGCATCCAGCTCTGAGGAGACTTAAGAGGCTGACAGTCTCATGAAGAACTCAGAACAAATTGTCATTCATTTTAACTGAACGAGTGTTAGGCTTGTCGGTAATGTGATTTTACTTTTACTTAGTTTATTTTATTTATCTGTTGAGAGAACTTAGGAGTTGTAGGGAAACACTGTTGCAGTTATTTAGGAAACTGATAACAGGACAAATAATTAATTAGTTCTTTACAAGTTACAGTAGTTAGAATTAGTTTCAGAACTGACAAAAACAGTTGCTTTCTGTTAAGACAATTTTTCCAAGAACAGTTAAGGACATTAGTTTAAAAGCAGGAAGGACATCATTGTACGGGTTCTCTCCCCTGAAAAAGAAATAGAGAAAAACAATCATCTTTTGTTTATCAGAAATAAATGTTCATTTTATTACTTTCATTACTGTAAAGCCGAATAACAAGATTATTCTCTGTCACTATAATTACAAATGTCGAGTATTCTTTTATTACTGTAAGCTTGTCATTGTATATGAAATGTATTAACAACAACGAAACAGCAAAGGAGTAAACGGACAAAAGCGAACCAAGTACAGGCGAATGACACCAGTGTCGATTCGAGTTACAAAACAAGAACGAGGAAACAGCGAAGGGTTCCAGGAGTAACCCACAGACAAGAGCATACATCCGGCATCGAAATATCTACAGGTAATTCGAGATTCAACAAACCCTCATATTCAAATGCATGGGTAGGCAAATACAGAACTAGACAGAATACGCATTGTAGACTTTTTCATACATCCAATATCATCAAAGCCATAAAAGCAGAGATACGCATTTTCATACATTATTGTTATCAAATATATAAGAGCCGAGAGTTCATATTCGCTGTTAAGAAGAACCCATTATATATATTAAACAAAGCATAGATAGTACAGACAGAGGTTCACTGTCGAACCGACAACACACAGTAACATATACAACCGAGCCATCCAAAATAGGAACAGTCAGCACAGGAAGCCGAGGCTTGTGGTGCCTGAGCGCGAAGCGACAGAAGGAGGGCTCAAATTTGTCGAGAACCCTCTCACAGACACAGACAGAATACTCAGACTCATATTGACCATCTTCCTAAACTGAAGAACGAATAGCAGAGTTATCAGAGAAGACGATAACGAAACAGTTAACACCCGAAGAGGGTTTCTAAACAACAGACCGTGGAAAGCAAGAAACAATAGCCGGGAGGGACATCACCTCCACAGGACCGGACTAATCAACTACCGAACCTACAGAGCTTACAACACAGACAGTTAATACATAGCCTACAAAACAGAGCAGAGCTACCCGTGACCGAAGCGTCGAAGCCATCAACAGAACCGTGGAGCAACGCTAACCATAGAGCCAATACAGGTGAATACCTGTCACCAAAACAAACCAGACAGTGTTAAAGCGAAAGAATGTTCATAAGCCGTGGAATGAAATAAAGAACAAGTAAGGATTTGACAAAGGGTTACCTGTGAGCGAGAGAGGAGCTCGAGACAACCAGAAAACAACCACAACCTGTTGACAGTGGCGGCAAGGCGTTAGAAAAGAAACCAATAAGACCCAGGTCGTCTATCATGGAAAGGAGTCTTACCGTGTAACCAGGAGGAGCGTGGGAGTATGGAGCGAGCCTGCCATTAGAAACAAAACCAGTTAATCACTTCAAAAACACAGACAGCGAGAGCACGAATCCAAAACACCACAATTTATGCCAACAGTTCCATATCAACACCATTAAAAAGGAAGAGTAACGTTACAGGCCTTGAAGGCACTTACCCACAGTCACAAAGAACCAATAAATCACAGTTGAAACACCATTGAACAGCAGAAATCGAACCTCGAGGGTTTCTACAGTCGCAGACAGAGTCTCCCCAGGCAGAAGGCAGTGAAAGAATGGAGGGTAAAGCGCGGGTAATGTGAACAAAAGGCGGAGTAACCGACAGGTGTGGTGTCACAACCGAAGGAACCGGGATAAACCCTAAACCCAGACTACGAGGTATCGTACCAATGAAATAAAGTCAGCATTAAAGTCATTCCAGACGCGGCAGAAATCAAGACAGGTGTAAGCAAACGGCGGGAGCCACCATTGACCATGGTTGATTTCCATATAGAGACAATCCTTGTCACAATGCAACGTTGGACCATGGTTAACCATTGTTGACCATGATTGATTTTCATATCAAGAAAGTCTTTGTAAGAACAAAACTTTGGACCATGGTTTTCCATGGTTGATTTCCATATCCATATGGTTTGACTATGGTTGAACATGGTTGGCTATGATTGACCATGGTTTACAATGATTAATATTATAAACCTAATGGATTGATATTATAAACACAAGGGATTAATACTAAAAACCCAAGGGATTATGAACCCAAGGGAATAAGATTAAACCCAAGGGACTAATATTATAAACCCAACGTATATAAACCCTAAGATAAATATTATAAACATTAAAGTAAACATGATTGACCATGGTTGATTTTCATATTGAGACAATCCTGATCACAATGCCATGTTGGACCATGGTTGACCATGGTTAATTTTCATATCTAGACAATCTTTGTCACAATGCGACGTTGGACCATGGTTGATCATGGTTGATTTTCATATCGAGACAATTTTTTTCAGAATGCGACGTTCAAACATGTTTGACCATGATTGACCATGTTTAATTCTATAAAACATGGTTGACCATCATCAACCATGGATGACCATGGTTAACCATTATTGAATAATATTAAACCCTAGGAATATGAACCCTTAGATCAATAAACCTAAGGGATTTATATTATAAACCCAAGGAAATAATAAACCTAAGGGATAAAAATCATAAACCCAAGGTATATAAACCATAACTTGAATATTATAAACCCTAAAATAAACATGGTTGACCATGGTTGACTATGGTTGATTTCCATATAGAGACAGTCCTTGTCACAATGCAACTTTGGACCATGGTCAGCCATGGTTGACCATGATTGATTTTTATATCAAGACAATATTTATTGGATGCAACGTTAAACCATGGTTGACCATGCTTGATTTCCATATCCAACTTTGGTTGACGATGGTTGAACATGGTTGGTTATGATTGACCATGATTGACAATGATTAATATTATAAACCCAATGGATTGATATCATAAACCCGAACGAGTAATAAATCGAACGGATTAATACTAAAACCCTAAGGGATTATGAACCCAAGGGACTAATATTATAAACCCAACATATATAAATGCTAAGATAAATATTACAAATACTAGAATAAATATAATTGGTCATCGTTGATTTTCATATTGAGACAATCCTTATCACAATTCCATGTTGGACCATGGTTGACCATGGTTGACTGGGGAATAATAAAGCTAAGTGATTGATATTATAAACCCAAAGGAACAATAAACCCAAGGAATTAGAACTAAAACCCCAAGGTATTATAAACCTAAGGGAATAATATTAAACCCAAGGGACTAATATTATAAACCCAAGGTATAAAAACCCCAAGATAAATATTAAAAAGACTAAAATAAGCATGGTTGAGCAAAATTGATTTTCATATTGAGACAATCCTTGTCACAATGCGACATTGGACCATGGTTGAACATGGTTGACCATTGTTGAATAATATTAAACCCTAGGAATATGAACGTGTACATCAATAAACTCAAGGGATTGGTATTATAAACCTAAGGGAATAATAAACCTAAGGAATAAAAATTATAAACCTAAGGTATATAAACCCTAACATGAATATTATAAACCCTAAAAAGACATGGTTGACCATGGTTGATTTCCATATAGAGACCATCCTTGTCACAATGTAACGTTGGACCATGGTTAACCATGGTTGACCATGATTGATTTTCATATCGAGACAATCTTTGTGAGAATAAAACATTGGACCATGGTTGATTTCCATATCCATATGGTTTGACCATGGTTGAACATGGTTGGCTATGATTGACCATGGTTTACAATGATTAATATTACAAACCTAATGGATTGATATTATAAACCCAAGGGAATAACAAACCCAAGGGATTAATACTAAAACCCCAAGGGATTATGAACCCGAGGGAATAAGATTAAACCCAAGGGATTAATATTGTAAAACCAACATATATAAACCCTAAGATAAATATTATAAACGCTAAAGTAAACATGATTAACCATGGTTGATTTTCATATTGAGAAAATCCTTATCACAATGCCATGTTGGACAATGGTTGATCACGGTTAATTTTCAGATGGACATAATATTTGTCACAATGTGACGTTGGACCATGGTTGATCATGGTTGATTTTCATATCGAGAAACTTTTTGTCAAAACACGACATTCGAACATGTTTGACCATAATTGACCATGGTTGACCATCTTTGATTCAATAAATCATGGTTGACCATCATCAACCATGGATCACCATGATTGTCCAAGATCGTCAATGATTTTTATACGGAGACATTTTTGTCATAATGCGAAATTGGACCATGATTGACCACAGTTGACCATGGCTAGTTATGGTTGACCATGTTTGACCTTAATGATATTATAAACCCAAGTTAACAATAAACCCAAGGGATTCATATTATGAACCCAATGGAAACATAAACCCAAGGGATTAATACTAAAATATGCAGGGATTATGAATCGAAGAGAATAATATTAAACTCAAGGGACTAATATTATAAACCCAACATTGGTAAACCATAAAATAAGTATTACAAACACTAAAATAAACATGGTTTATTTTCATGGTGAGACAATCCTTGTCACAATGCGACATTCAACCATGGTTGATCATGGTTGGCTATGATTGACAATGGTTGACCATGATTGACTATATAAACCTAAGGGAATAATAAACCCAAGGGATTTATATTATAAACCCAAAGGAATAATAAACCCAAGGGATTAATACTAAAACCCCAAGGGAATAATATTTAACCCAAGGGACTAATATTATAAACCCAACGTATATAAACCCTAAGATAAATTTTATAAACACTAAAATAAACATGATTGACCATCATTGATTTTCATATTGAGACAATTCTTATCATAATTTCATGTTGGACCATGGTTGACCATCGCTGACACCATAATAGACCATGGTTGATCGAGGAATAATAAACCCAAGAAAATGATAGATTAAACCCAAGGAATTAATACTAGATTCCCAAGGGATTATGAACCTAAGGGAATAATATTACACCCAAGGGACTAATATTATAAACCCAAGGTATATAAACCCTAAGTGGAGACAATTTTTGTCATAATGCGAGATTGGACCATGATTGACCACAGTTGACCATGGTTAGTTATGGTTTACCATGATTGATATTATAAACCCAAGTTAATAATAAACCCAAGGGATTGATATTATGAACCCAAGGGAAACATAAACCCAAGGGATTAATACTAAAACCCTAATGGATTATGAACCCAATTGAATAATATTAAACCCAAGGGACTAATATTATAAACCCAACATTGGTAAACTCAAATATAAATATTATAAACACTAAAATAAACATGGTTTATTTTCTTGGTGAGACAATCCTTGTCACTATCCAACATTCAACCATGGTTGGCTATGATTAACAATGGTTAACCATGAATGATATTATAAACCTAAACGAATAATAAACCCAATGGATTGATATTATAAACCTAAAGGAATAATAAACCCAATGGATTGATATTATAAACCCAAAGGAATAATAAACCCAAGGGACTAATATTATAAACCCAGCGTATATAAACCCTAAGATAAATATTATAAACACTAAAATAAACATGATTGATCATCGTTGATTTTCATATTAAGACAATCCTTATCACAATTCCATGTTGGAGCATGGTTGACCATGGTTGACATCATAATAAACCATGGTTGACCAACGAATAATAAAACCAAGTGATTGATATTATAAACCTAATGGAACAATAAACCCAAGGGATTAATACTAAAACCCCAAGGGATTATGGACCTAAGGGAATAATATTAAACCCCAAGGACTAATATTATAAACCCAAGGTATATAAACCCTAAGTGGAGACAATGTTTTTCATAATATGAGATCGGACCATGATTGACCACAGTTGACCATGGATGGTTATGGTTGACCATGATTAATATTATAAACTGAAGTTAATAATAAAGTCAAGGGATTGAAATTATGAACCCAAGGGAAATATAAACTCAAGGGATTAATACTAAAACCCCAAGGGAATAGTCTTAAACCCAAGGGACTAATATTATAAACCCAACATTGGTAAACCCAAATATAAATATTACGAACACTAAAATAAACATGGTTTATGTTCATGGTGAGACAATCCTTGTCACAATTTGAGATTCAACCATGGTTGACCATGATTGGCTATGATTGGAAATGGTTTACCATGATTGATATTATAAACCTAAGGGAATAATAAACCCAATGGATTGATATTATAAACCCAAAGGAATAGTAAACCCAAGGGATTATGAAGTCAAGGGAATAATATTAAACCCAAGGGACTAATATTATAAACCCAATGTATATAAGCAATAAGATAAATACTATAAACACTAAAATAAACATGATTGACCATCGTTGATTTTCATATTGAGACTATCCTTATCACAATTCCATGTTGGACTATGGTTGACCATGGTTGACATCATAATAAACCATGGTTAACCGAGGAATAATAAACCCAAGCGATTGATATTATAAATCCAAAGGAACAATAAACCCAAGGGACTAATACTAAAACCCCAAGGGATTATGAACCCAAGGGAATAATATTAAACCCAAGGGACTAATATTATAAACCCAAGGTATAAAAACACTAAGATAAATATTAAAAATACTAAAATAAACATGGTTGAATTAATAAACCCTAATAATTAATATTTTAAACCCAATGGATTAATAAACCTAAGAATTAATATTTTAAACTCAAAGGATTAATAAGCCAAACGGATTATTAATATTATAAACCCAAGGAACTAATAAACCTAACGGTTTAATATTACAAACCCAAGGTATTAGTGAACCCAAGGGATAAATATTAAAAACCTAAGGGATCAAGAAGAAAAAGGGATCGATATTACAAACACAAGAGATTAATAAAGCATAGAAATTAATATTCTAAAAACAAAGGATTGATAAACTCACATGATTATTAATATTATAAACCCAAGCGATCAATAAACCTTAGAGTTTGTTAGTGTTATAAACCCAAAGAATAAATAACCTAAAGGGATAAACATTATAAACCTAACGGATTAAACCCTTAATATTGGGGTTTAATAAACCGAAGGTATTATTATTATAAATCCAATGGATTATTAATATTATAAATACAAGGGATGAATAAACCCATTGCATTATTAATATTATAAATCCAAGGCATTAATATTATAAAAACAAATGATTAATAAACCCAAGAAATCAATAAACCCAATGAATAAATAAACCCAACAAACTAATATTAAAAACCTAAAACATATGATAAACACTAGCAATTAATATTTTAAAGTCAAGGGTTTAATAAACTCAAGAGATAAAATCATAAACGAAATAAATTATTATTATAAACTCGACGAACAAATAAACCTGAGCATTTAATATTTTAAACCCAAGAGAAAAATATTATAAACGTAAGGGATAAAAAAATGCAAGGGATTAATATTATGAACCCAAGGTAAATAATCCCTAAGATAAATATTGTAAACGCTAAAATGATCATGGTTGAGCATGGTTGATTTTCATATTGAGACAATCTTTGTCACAACGCAATGTTGCAACATGGTTGACCATGGATATTAGACCCAAGGGATTAATATTATAAACCTAAGGTATATAAGTGGTGAAATAAATATTATAAACCCTAAAAAAAACATGGTTAACTAAAATATATATGGTTGATTATGGTTGATCATGGCTAACTATGGTTGACTATGGTTCATAGTAATATTAAACCTAAGCTATGAATATTATTAACCCAATTTAATTAATTAAATCATTGACATTTATATTAAACCAAATGATTAATATTATGAACCCTATGAATAATAGTACGCCCAAGGAATATGAAACCTTAGATTAATAAACCCAAGGGATTGATATCATAAACCCACAAGAAGTAAACCCTAAAATTATCATGGTTGACCATGGTTGATTTTCATATTGAGACAATCTTTGTCACAATGCGACATCGCAACATGGTTGACTATGGATATTATACCCAATGGATTAATATTATAAACCCAAGGTATATAAACCCTAAAATAAAGATGGTTGACTAAAATAAATATGGTTTACTATGGTTGACTATTATTAGGAGTAATATTAAACCCAAGGGGTGAATATTATCAACCCAATTTAATTAATTAAATCCAAGGGATTTATATTAAACCCAAGGATTAATATTATGAACTCTATGAATAATAGTACACCATAGGAATATGAACCCTTAGATTAATAAACTGAAGGGACTGATATTATAAACCCACAGGAATAATAAACCCAAGGAATCAATACTAAAAACCCAAGGGAATAATATTAGACACAAGCAATAAACATTATAAACCCAAGGTATATAACCCTTAAGATAAATACTGTAAACCCTATAATTATCATGATTGACCATGATTGATTTTCATATCAAGACAATCTTTGTCACAATGCAACATTGCAACATGGTTGACCATGATTTATTTTCGTATGCACACAATATTTTGTCACAATGCAATGCTAAACCATGGTTGATTTTCATATAGAGAAAATACTTGTCATAATGTGACGTTGGACCATGGTTGACCATGATTATAAACCAAGGGGATTTATATTAGACCCAAAGATTAATATTATAAACCCTATGAATAATATTAAGCCCTAGGAATAAGAACCCTTAGATTAATAAATCTAAGGGATTGTTATTAGAAACAAAGGGATTAATACTAAAACCCCAATGGATTATAAACCGAAGGGAATAACATTAAATCCAAGGGATAAATATTATAAAACCAAGGTATATAAACCCTAAGATAAATATTAAAAACCCCAAAATAGGCATGGTTGACCATGGTTTACCATGCTCGATTTTCATATTGATACAAGGTTTGGTAGAATGCGATGTTGGACTATGGTTGACGATGATTATAGACCAAGGGATTTATATTAAACCCTAGGATTAATATTGTAAACCCTATGAATAATATTATACCCTAGGAATATAAACCCTTAGATTAATAAATCAAAGGGATTGATATTATAAACCCAAGAGAATAATTCTAAAACCCCCAATGTTTTATAAACCCAAGGGAATAATATTAAACCCAAGGAATTGATATTATAAAACTAAGGTATATAAATCCTAAAAAAGAAACTATAAACCCTAAAACAAACATAATTGAGGTTGACTATGGTTGACTATGGGTTGACGACAATTTTAAAACATTTATTATGGTGACTATGTGTTGACGACAATTTTGAAAACATTGATTATGATGACTGTGAGATTAATAAACTTCAGGGATTAAATCATCAGATTTATTAATAGCTTATGTTTATAATATTATTCAAATAGAAGATAGGTTTTGATAATATTCAATATTCAATATTAATAATATTAAATGTTAATTTTTCTACTGATCATTATTATTAATATTAATGTTACAATTTAAATGATATTAATAATTTTAAATGTTAATAGTTAATAACATTAAATTTTAGTAATTTTTAATAATTATGTTATTATTAATGTTATAAACATTAATTTTTAAAACATTTTTAATAAGTATTAATGATGTTAATAATAGTTTTTTAATTAAAAAATATATTAATAATATTGTTTTCATATGAATTTGAATATTATTGTTTTTTTGTAAGTTTGGTAGGGACTACATCTTTATCATGTCCAAACTTCTCACCCCCAAATCCGGAAATATATAGATTTGGATCCAAAGAGTTTTCCATTGTGAATTTCAAATATTATTGTTATTATTAATGATCATTTGTATTTATATTTTTTTTAGAATATATATTTATTTATAAATATAAGATGATATTATTATAAATTTATTTATAATAAATATTATTATAAGTTTTTAGTGGTAATATTTATTAAAAGCTAAAGTTAACAAAATTAAAAATCAAATTATAAAAAACTTAAAAAAATAAAAATAAATAAATTATATAAAAATATTAAGAAAACTCAATATCATATAGCTTAAACAACCTAAAATCTAAAACCTAAATTATAAAGTGTTAAGTAATTAGACTTATCAAAGTGATATTTAAAGAATTCAAAATCAAAAACCTAAAATTATAAAGTCTTAAGAAAGGTATTTATCAAAGTGATATTTAATATTTGAAATGTTTTTTGTTTTTTGTTTTTTAATTTAATAATCTAAAATTATAAATGGTTGAAATCACATATGAGATTTTTATATTCAATTTATTGAGAAAAGAATAAATATAATTTTTGTATATTTTTACTTCATTTTTCATTGGAATATCCATTTACTGATTATATGTTTGTTGCTTGGAGTTCATTTATATTCTTGGTTGATTCAAATTACTTGCATAATATGTGCATCTTTGACGCAGATAAAAACTACTTGTTATTTGGTTTTTATTCACCCATTCTATATTGTTGGGAGTGCGTTTGTACTCTTCTTTATTCAAATTACTTTGCATAATATGTGCATCTTTCTTGCCAAAAAAATCTACTTATTATTTTGTTCTTATTCATGCATTTTAAGTTGTACTATATATACATTTCAACATCTACTATAAAAATTAAAGGTCTTCATCCTTATAGCTTGACGATATTTTAATTCAAGATTTACATAATCTTTTTCTCCTTTTACCATACAAATCTGAGTATTATATCTTAAAGTTATATTAATATAAATTTTAATTGTTTATTATTTTTCTTTTGAATATATAAATAAATTTAATTTCTAGAAAAATAATTTGATATTTAAACTATAAACCTACATACCTAAAACCTACAATTTTAACAAATCTATATATAATTTTCAAAAATAATAACCCAAAAATATATAGGAAAACCAAAATTTAAAAACTTTTAAACCAAACTGAAGAATATTAATCTTCCCATTAACCTTATGTTAGTGTCAGTATTTGCATCCTGCCATCAGTGATCAAAAGACCTCTTTTCATATCATTTTAAGGGTCCAACTTAGAATTTTTTTATCATTCCACAAGGTCATGCAAAAAATTAGTCACTAATGGCAGTACTAGGCTAAAAACATCACTCTTCCCTAAATGTGATTACTTGATGGCATAGTTTCATATCTTGTTGACTGTACATCATCCATAAATTTATTTTTATCATGCCATTTGTATCAGTCATGAGGCCATTATGTCATCTTGAAATTCAGTCTTTCAAGGTCTCTTTAGGTCTTTTAGGGTTTTTCAAGGTTTCATTGGGTCATTATGGTTTCCAAGGTTCCATTCCATTGCATAAGACCAACAAGTAAAGGGTGATCAAATAACATCCCTCCACCATGTGAAGATGATTGGTAAAGAGAAATGATTATTTCATTATGAAATTTTATGTCCTTCAAATGTAATAATTTCACCATCCCAAGCTGTTAACTCAGTGTTCCAAACATGCTAGACCATCAAAAGATCAATTTGTCAAAGGAAATAGTCAAGTGAAAGGGTAAAGTTTCAAAGGGTTAAGTGCATGCCAAAGGGAGTTGTCTTTTCCTAAGGGTGTCCAAATCACCATTTTCCACAAGCACTAAACCCTAATTTCATCACCCATTGAGCTAGGGTTGGCTATGGAATCAGAGACATCTAAGTATATGAGGCATAAGGGAGGTAATTTCAGCAATTATGAGGCCATTCCAACTCATATACATCATGTCCCCATCATTTTTCAATAAGTCATTCCAAGGGACAAATCATTTGCCACACATAGGGTCGGTTTTCTTCAAACTATGTTTTAGACCAAACATGGATGAATTTGGAAAATGTGAGAGAGGTTTTTGCCCATTATAGGCTAAGGATAAAAAACCTCCTTCACGTTTTACACAGGTGAGAGGGTTTTAGAGAAATGTCAAAAATACAGTTACTACAAGAGAGTTGTTGCACTTCTATAGTGACTTTGGGAAAATCAATTTTTCTTCTAGATGGATTATCCAACTGACTTGCCTGATGAGTCAACTAATAACTAGAGAGAAATATCTTTCCAATGAGCTATCGTGATCTCAAGTTGGAGTTGAGGAATACCTCCAAAAGTTTCCTTCAAGAGAACACTTCATTTTTGCACCCTCATTCTGCACTTTTTTACTAGTCTTGAGAAAATTGACCTTTCAGGGGCTATAATTGATAATTTTTAGTGCTTGATAGGTCCATTGTATAGCCAAGAGAGAGACCTTTCCAACGAGCTATCATGGGCTTAATTTGGACACCATGAAGGTAGCCAAAATCAACCTGTAAGTTGGAGGGTGCGTTTAACTTTGTCGCTGCATGTTTGACTAGGTCGTTACGCATTTGCCAGGGATTCTAGTGCAATTTATAACGGTGGTGCGCTCCTGTAGATGAAGAGCATGTTTTCCTGGGTCGCTGCGCATTTGCCTGGAAGGATCATAAATAATGCATAACGTCCTCCATCGCCACCAAGTTTCGAAATTGGTCATCACACACTTCAGTAAATGAGGTAGGTGGCAAAATATATTCACTCCTTCCCTCTATTGTTGATCTACATAGGGTTTCATAGGTGTTTGCTATCATTTCTAAAATCAAACCCTAGTAACAGATTTTCATAGTCCCATCTATATAGCATGGCCAAGAGGCACCTTCATCCTCTCATCCATCCACCTCCATTCCTCCACCTCAGTCCATACATCATTCATCTTCATCTGATGAGTCAGCCACACCATCACCTCCATCATCACCATTTCATGTAGCCATTCATTCACGCAATAGAGATGATGACAGTGATGAGGAACATGATGAGCATGATGGCAGTGATGGACATGATGTACACACTGAGCATGGTCAGAGTAGTATACCACAGAGTAATAGTTTGTAGCCCTTTTCTTTCACCTATGAGAGGGGAAAGAGGCAACTGTTTATCCCATAGAAAGTGGGAGGGGCCTTGCCTTCGTCATCAACATTACAGGCTAAAGGAAAAGAGAAAATGGTGGAGGAAGTAGAGGTCAAACAGCAACATGAAAAACGTGACACTGAAAATGAGTTTCGCCTTGTGAACACAGATGATGAGGAGAAAGAAAAAGTCACTCAGGCTACCTTGAAAGAAAATGATACCAAAATCAGGAAGCTTGAGACCAGTTTACAAAGGGCCAAATATATCATCTCCTTTAATGAGCAAGAGAACAAGCAGCTAGAGGTCAAGCAGGAATTGATGCAAACCAAGTACATCAAGGCAAAGAGGGAGGCTAAGAAGGCCAAGTTTCAGCTTGATGAGGCTTATGGATATTATGGAGAGCTAGATGATGAACAGGGATAGAGAAAAAGACCAAGAACAAGAGGATTAAAGAGATCCTTAGAGCTTGAAAGGCAAAAGGAGGCAGAATTGGAGGAACAATTCACTTTAAATGAGCAATTGGTCAAGGACATAACTGAGAATAGAGAGTCTTGGCTTGAAAAGGTGAACACACACTTGGATACCCTCTTGGACAAAGCAAACAAAGATGTTGAGATCAAACGAAGATGGCCAAGTATTATGCATGGAGGAACCAAGTGGCAAGGAGCAAAATCAAAAGAGCTCATGAGAAAATTAACAAATTGACCAAGCAAGAGGAGAGGAGGAGACTTCACATACTTGCTAAGGCATCCCTACATGCCTATAACATTTGATCAATCATAAAAATATACTTTTGGGCATGTTGAACCATTTCTGAGCTTGAAGGAAATTGCTGTGTTTTTCAGTCTAGTTTTTGCACAGTCATGGAGGGCAAATGTGCAACGCCTTGGGCACTGCACTCTCTTTTGAGACATCCAATCAGCAAAAAGTCAACATTTTTGGGTTTCTAGTGATGAGTACATATACCCTGTACATTTGCTAAGCATTGGGAGGAAAATTAGTTGGTCAAAAGGTCAAAAAACACCCAAAAAATGACCTTTCTGCCCTCTTTTTGGCCTAGGCGATGTGCGCTGAGCAGTGTTGGAATATTTGTTTTTTGACTGGGTAAATGGAATTGAAATTTAGAAATTCAAGTTGTTCTAGAAATTATATAGTTAGAGCTTTCCAACAAGCTATTGTGGGCCCAATTTGGACATCGGGAAAGCCTCCAAAAGAGCAGCTGAAGTTTAAGGGTGCATGTGCACTTGGCGCTGTGCGTTTGACACTTTGCCCAAAATTTTGCAGATTCGACCCAATTTTCACTTCTACCATGATAGATGATGTCTTTACCCTTGTAATTGATAACTTGAATGTAATTATGATTCTTCTAGAGCTTACTAGGGTAGATTCATTAGGTAAAACAAATTTATGAGGTGAAATGTATCAATTTGTTTGGATTAGGGATGAGTCACTTTGACCACCCTATTTTCTTGTTAGCAGTTCAGATTTTGTTGGAAACTCTAGGTTTTAACCCCGTACAATAATTACCTGCATACAAATTCTAAAACACAGAAAATAAACAATGCGAGAGCATAACACATAAAACACATATACACAGAGATTTTCCCCTGGATCCCAAAACCGGGACTACCAACTTGATTTTTCATTATTTTCCTTTCAATGTTATAATACATATTTATATATGCCGAAGCATCCAATACCATGGACCGAAAACCATTGCGTCCAATACCATGGACCGAAAACCATCGCGTCCAAAAAACATGTGTGAAAATCATGCACAAAACCATAGGTGGATTTGCCTAACCTAACATAGGTTCCAAAACCAAAATTTTATGGGGCGTTGCCCCAGAATCCATAAAGTGGGGTTACGGGTACCCCTAAAACCCCCTGTGACCTCCCGCTATGCAACGAACACGGGGCTCCGCCCCCCCCTTCTAATCCCCGGTTAACTACGTGGGCTAGTCGTGGAAAGAATATAACACAACCCAACATTCTCCCACTTGTTGTTTTCTTTCCACAGGGGGCCACAAGAGAGCTTAGTCATTTTTCCAGCCCTGAAATGCCCATT
>APFE031153464.1:8866-23977 GCA_000404065.3 Pinus taeda | reverse complement strand
AAAAACCCTAAACTAAACATAAATTATACCGTCAGATCATCCGCCTAATGAAAGGCCCAGATTGACTAGAAACTACCATACTTTTACAAGGAAATTTGACATCTATTTTTAGCTTTGGGGTCGCTACCCCCGAAACCCCCACTGGGGACTATTGGCCTTTGGACCCCCTAGTCGGGGGGGATGGCCGCCCCCCCCACGAACCCCCGCGGGGGGGACAAGTTCCCCCCGTACCCCCTCGCATGAAGGGGTGTACAATCTTCCTCGGGTATACATCCGACTGAAACAAAGACCTCTAAATTAGGATGATAATCATGCTCCACACCCAACACACACAATAACTTTGACTAATAGATAATAAATAACAATTACTAAATTGAATGCTTAGTGAACACACCGAACCCAAATCAATTGCGAAGATCTACGTGTATTAACACATCGACAAGGTGATATAATTCAACATTGTTTTATTTCAAATGATGTATGTGCTAAATGTTTATAATAATGGTCACATAGGATTCCATGTAAATGGAATCCACGTGATTCATTACAAATCATTCCCTACAAACTTGTTCCATAAGTGTTCCATGATCTATATATACTAAAAAAAATACATGTGATGCTACCAAGGAGGTATGGAGTATCAATATTGTATCACCACATTAAAATGTAACCAAAAGTTGGGCTATTGAAAAGGACAAGTCATCCATGTTTTGGTAGATCAAACATGACAAGACATATTCACATGTTGAAATTTGTATAATATATGTGATCTGTATAGGCCATTTGTAAAGTATTTCATAGTTAAGATTCATTGGTAGGTTGGGATCTCCAGGCATCTAACCATATGTATATTTCAAAGCTATGTTAAAACATAATACTAGGCAAAAAATCACTAATTTATAATCTGTAAGGTCAAGATATACTTTAAAAATTTATCAAAGACTTCGGATATTTCAAAAGGTAACCAATATTTTCTTGTCTATAGAGTCATTAATATGATATGGATGTATATGCTTGGCCATTAGCACGCATAGGTGCTCTTCTTGTCAATAATGTTTCCAGCCCAATCATCTCGGTATATTGATGCAGTCTCATCTTTGGAAGTATATCTCAAACCAATATCTTTCATCTCGAACTCAGGGGCCATCTCCTTCTTACGCTTCATCATCAGAGGCTCACTACCTCTTAAGAATAGATCGTCAAGATATAAAACCAAAACCAAAGGCATAACTTGGACTATCTTGAAGTAAATATTTAGATATTTGACATTTCTTCTTATGAATCCAAGCTTTTCAATATGAGCATACTAGGCTTGGGGAGCCTAATCCAAACCATATAATCCTTTCTTTAACCTACAAACATAAATCTTCTTGACATTTACATCAAAAGCATGAGGTTGCTTAACATATGCTTATTTTTGTAGCATTGCATGAAGAAATGTCATATTTACATCCATTTGTTGAAGGGTCCATCCATGACCAACAAAGTCGATCTAATGGTGGTGAAGTGGGCAATTGGTGAAAAGATGTCATCATAATATTCTCCCTCTTTCTAGGAGAATTCTCTAGCCACGAACCTTGCCTTATGCCTTTCAATACTTCCATTAACTCCATGTTTTATCTTTTTATAGTCATCATTCTTCGCAATTGATTCATATTCCTCAGTTATGGAATATTTCCAAGCACTTCATTTCATTGCTTACTCAAATATGGAAGGCTCAAGCTAGATCATAGTGCTCATAGCTACAACATATCATGTATTGGAATGGCCTTTTTCTTTATCTCAAGGACCTTTTAGTGGGAGAATGTCTCTCAACATCCTGTAATGTGTCACGAAGCCACTACAATATCTTTCTTCAACAACACTAGATGATCATTTATTCATGTCCACAAGACTTTATTTATTATGTAAGCATTCATTACAAATAATAATATGTGTTGGGATCCCATCAAGGGATTCTCTCCCTCTGAATGAGAAGCTTCGTCAATCATCATCAATTAAGACATCAGCCTATCTATTATAATATTATCATGCATCAAAAAAACTTTCAGATCACAGAGTAAAACTATATCAGGTTCTCACATATCAACATGTCATCAAACATTTATCAAAGGTTATTGTTATATAATTAGGGTAGTTGATAGGTGAATCTTCATAATTCAAGGATCATAACAACATTACTTCTTTATCACATTACTTAACCATTTTTATTTAGAATCCTATCATCATCAAGTTAGGGCATCCATTTTTGTCACATTGTCAAATTTACTATGTTGTTAAGTTATCATGGCAACCACATCTTATCAAGACCTTATCAATATCAAGAAAAAGATAGTAAGAAAATTTTGAACATCAAACCTACTGCCACACTATTATCATCAAGGTTACCATGATTATCTCAACAATTGACAATAGCATGAAGTTACCATATATCAAAAATCAATGTTCTTAGGCTGATTTATGGAATCAGGAAATACACCATGTCTAATAAAATGTAAGATACTTTCCAAATATCAATTGCAACAATATATCACATGTACTAGAAATTAAACATACTTTCATATTCATGCATGACTCATTTATGAAGGTGATATTCTGATCATACCTCAGGGCTTAAATTTCCATCCATCATAATGCTAAAACAATATACTATAGATACCTTGAAATATTCGAATACCTTACCAATTTGTATCATTTATTTTGTCATTGGCAATTGTAGCACTTGCATATTGTAATTTTATGGTACCTCGTCCTATTCCAGTATCAGCTCTTCTCTTCCTGCACTACTTCTCTTTTCCTACACCTTAGATGATCCTCATGAAGGATATGATTATCACATCTCATATGGAGGTTAGAAGTATTCAAATACTTAAATATTCATGCAGGAAGGATAAGAAATAATCAAAACAATAATTCTAAACAAGAATAGTGTCATGAAGTAATAAATCTAAAAGGTACTTATCTTTAACAAGAGGTGATGAAATCCCTCTTGAACCAGCCTTCAAGATTTTTTGGTGTCCATTATCCGTGTAACAATGTTGTCTTTAATATTTTCAATCATGTTCATTAACAATTAGGCCTAATTGAGACTAGCCCATCTAGTGTTACACTAAATTTGTCACGAGTTCTAGAACAACTTCTCAGTGATCATGCTAGTGTTTCAAGTTTGTATAACTCAAGCCTTTAGCATGCTCAAGGGTTTCTTCCAAACTCTAACTTTATGATTTCCCTCAAACCCTAATAACTAGATAGCCTAGGGTTTCCTTTGGTCCCTATCATTCTTTTAGGTCCATATCGTCTTCTCCTACTTCCATTAATGGTGTCTTCATAGGGGTGATCTTTAATGAATTTTCTTCAAAAAATATATAATACCATGGTAATTTTTCTTAGGGAGTATTTTTCTTTGATTTAGATAATTGCATTAATAAACTTTTCATCATTTATATTGCATTCAACCCATATAATAATGAAATCAATAGAAATTATATAGAAAGAAAAATAACATCAACTATGCAATGGAATAATAAAAGGAACAACATAAGAAAATCATGCACAAATAAAGACACCATGATTTGGTCAGATACAAAGGAGAAACCTCACAAGGGGGAAAAACCATTTCAAATTATTTTTCTTATTAGATTGTCATAAAATGTTTAGCAAAGAGAGAGTACAATGATCCAATTTTTCATTCATAAGACTGTCTAGCAAAAAAAACCAAACAATATGCAAGAGATGAACTAAACAACTATATTGATATAATCACGGTTCACAAGTCTATGATCAACAGTCAAAATTTATGTCAATTGTCTACAAAAACTAGTTCCCAACCACACAGAACTAATGATCATGCATGTGGATGAAGTATTATAGTTGCAGGGAGAATTTTATGCAACCAGTTCACAGAATAAAATAAGATATAAATCAATGACTTCAAATTAGCCTCTTCGAGGGAGAAACCTCCTTTACATTACACAAATCAACAATTCTTTGATTATTCAAATGACAAAACCTCATTTCTATATATAGGAGACTATGGGGTCATAATATAATCATAACCGACATAACAATACTAATGTAAGGGCACAAAAATGACAATATTGGGTTTATATGGGACACAATAATAACAATATGGGGACTACATGGGCACAAAAATAAAAATAAGGGGGCTACACTGACAATAACATTGAGGGAATACACTAGTATTATAGGGACCTAATATGCCCCTCTCATTCAAAAAAAGTGTTGTCCTCAACGCTTGAGTACTTCTAGATGCTTCTGTATAAAATTCTCATCCTCCCATGTGGAATATTCAGTGGGTAAGTTCTTCCACTTGATGAGATACTCTGAAATTGATCGATTTCGTAGTTGTTGAGTTCTTGTTTCTGTGACTCTTTCAGGTTCCAATATGATTTTTCATTCCTCGTCAATTTCTGGTAATGTTGTTTGAACTCGGAGCTTGTCACCTATAAAGTTATTTAAGCATAAAACATGGAAAACTAAGTGCACTCGGGAATATGCAGGAAGCTCCAATTTGTATTCCATAGTACCAATCTTTTGCAACACCTTGTAAGGACCATAATACTTTGGTGATAATTTATTATCTTTATTAGCTTGTTGAAGGGACATTTGTTTGTATGGTTGTAGCCATCAAAATACCCAGCCACCTACATCAAAACTTCTTTCGTTGTGATGTTGATTTTCCTGTTGTTTCATTCTATTTTGTGCCAAAGTGAGGTTATCCTTTAAGAGTTGGAGAACTTGTTGTTGATGCTTGGTGTGATATTCCACTACTCTAACCTTAGAATGATTGTCCAAGACTTTTTGTAGATTTGGAGAAATAGATGATTTCGATGTTTGAACCTCTAGAGAACATAATTGTGCAATTACGCCCCATTTTTTCTTCTTTAGAAGCTTTGTCATGCCATTAGAGATGATTGACTTTCACGGTTTCCCTGTGTACCCATAATTTAGCTTCCTTTCCTTCCCAAAAAAAATTGAAGAAAGGTTCTTGAAAATTAAAAGCTAGCATACCCAATGATTGTAACCATTGGACTCCTAGTAGCACCACCCATTGGAATGGAAAGCATTAGACTCTTCAATACATATTCTCCCATGGATAGCTTGATATTATGGAACTTTCTAGAGAAATTTATGCTTCCTCCATCTGCAACCATCACTTGACACTCTGGTGATGTATATATGAAGATTTTCAACTCATTGGATATCTTACAATGAATAAAATTATGGGTACTACCCGAACCAATCAACACTATTACCTTTTTCTTCTTTATATGTACTTCTATTTTGAGAGTTTGAGGAGTGGTAGTTCCTACGAATTCATTACAAGATATGGTCGGATTAATTTCTTCTTTCTCTGGGTTGTTTCCTAGAGTATATCCTCTTCTTTTGACGTTTCTTGTTCATTTCCTTCCTCCTCTTCACAAACTATGTATATTAATTTCTTCTCAGCACACTTATGACCTTTAGTGTACTTGCTATCACAACTATAACAAAGCCCTTTTTCTCGTTCTTCTTCTAATTGTTGCGGTTTCAACCTCATAGGTTGTGGAAGGCTCGGAGAAACAACACTTCCATGTTTATAGTTGTGAGTGGTAGGCTTCCTCGTTTCCATAATTTTGCTTTCAATTTTTCTTCCCAACCTGAATGCCTTCTCCAATGAATTAGGTTCCCAAAGGTGAATCTCATGTTGGATTTTATCATTTAAAGTCCCTATGAAGACATCAATCATATGCTCCTCTAGAATATCATTTACCCTTATGTTCAATTTTTCAAAGTCCTCAATGTTCTCTACCATTGAACTCTTTTGTTTGAGATTTATTAGTTGGATAAAGAAGGTGTTGCTCTTTGTAACCTCATAATGTGCTATCATTTCCTCTGCAAAAATTAACCAAGTGACAAGTGGTTTATGAGAACAAAGTCATCAATACCATATAAAATTATTGGGTTCTAAATATAAAGTTGTAATGCATACCTTTTGTGTGTGTTGCACATTATGGAGATCAAAATATTGCTCCATCTATAGTATCCATGTTACTGGATCCTCGCCATCAAACTTCCTTATATCTATATTTGGAATATGGTGGGTCTTCAATCCAACATTAGATTCTATGAAATCACAATTAACATTTATTTTATTCTCATATGAGTTTCATCTAATATCTTTTTGCTATTGAGAAGCATTTCTTGTAGCAACTTTTTCAAACCTTCCATGCTTGCTTTTAAACCATCCTTCAAACCTTCCATGTCTGCTTTTAATACATCCTTCAAACTTTCCATGTCTTATTTTAAACCATTCTTCAAACCATCCATTTTAGCTTCCATTTGATTTTTTGTTACTCTTTGCGAGAGAGAAATTTGTTGCAGTTGGTCTCGTAATTTTGATATATCATGTTGCATTTATTCCTCTTCTTCATGCGTCATGGTAGATATTTATGGTTTCTTACTAGGTGTTTCCATTTTCTTTCTTCAAGGTAGTTTTAAATCAAACAATGATATATATTCTTCACTATTCCCTTTGAATCACTTCAAATTGGTTTTCCAAACAAAAGCTATGCAATTTAAAAAAAACACACACACACACATTTTTCTTACTTTTAGGAGCTCAATCTTGAAATAATTGTAACTTTGTAATATTTTATCTCCAAGTTCTAATATTTCTCCTTGTGGTAGCTATCTAATTCCTCCTTCCAACCCCACAAGTCTGGTCAAGATTGGCTTCTTCAAGAAAGTGTTATGCCAAATCTCCTACAATCGCCGGATTATGGACCAGTTCAGTAGAGCGAAGTTGTACATCACACCACATGTAATTGTTTTAATGTTAGGCCATGAAATTGCTACACAAAAAACTAGAGTCCATGAAATTTCAAAAACTTTTGACATAATTCAAATCTGATGCCTTGAAACAAAAAGTTATGATGATTTTCCCTAGGTCACATGTTTGATATAGAATTCTGAAGCGCACAAAAACCCTAACTTCCTCAGATCGTATCTTCGAAAATATAGTAAACCAAGATCTAAAATGCTTATACTAAGTTCTCTGTGATTTCTACTCTATGTGGTAAACATTTCAGCTTCTGAAGCCTTATAGAAAAACATTATGATGATTTTCCATAGGTCGCGTATTTGAGATAGAATTATGGAGCCCACAAAAACCCTAACGTCCATAGTGCATATATCTGAAAATATAGTGAACCAATATCTGAAATTTATACACAAAATTCTCTTATATTTTAGATCCATGTGGTAAAAATTTCAACTTCTGAATCCTTGTAGAAAAAACGCTATAAAAAAAATGTCAAGATGGTCTATTTGAAGAAGTGAAACCCTAGAATTCAAAGATCTGATACTAAATGTTATGCAACCAACTCATAAAATAGAAGAAGAGATATATCAATGACTTAAAAATTAGCCTCTTCAAGGGGTAAATGTCATTTACATTACACGAATCAACAATTCTTGGATTATTTCAATGACAAAACCTCCTTTCTATAAATAGGAGTCTAAGGGGTCACAATATAATGAGGGATGGCATAACAATAATAATGTAATGGCACAACAATAATAATAGTGGGCTTCTTTGGGGAACAATAATAACAATATGGGGACTACATGGGCACAACAATAACAATAAGGGGACTACACTAACAATAACAATGACAAAATACACTAGTATTATAGGTACCTAATAGATAACCATGCCTTACGTGCGGCCACAACCAATATTTCGCTGTAGTAACCCTGCAGCCCTAGACCAAGAACCCTAATTCACACATGAAAATTCAGATCTTGCAATTTCAGACCTATACAAACCAATTTTTCGTAAACTAATGTCAGACATGTTTAAGCCAATCCAAAGGAGACAGAAGAAGAATGATTGATAATAATATCCAAATGAGTGTCACTTTACTTGTTTCTATATGCTTCCAAGGGTGTATAATTTCTCTTTAGGGTTGACCTTGTGCATATGGGGGTTTCCATATTAAAAATACGTTTTTCATTAACCAAATTAAATTCTTCCAAGGGTTAGGAGGGATCTTTCTTGACGACAAATATTGTCCAATGGAGGGAATATTTTTCCAAGTTGCCAAATTAACATGTGTGAACTTAGTTACCAACTTGTCCATAGACATCTATCCAAGTTTGAAATCATGAAATTCCTCTGCCATATCATCAAGATATCATTTTGTTGGGTATTTCTCCTTGAATAGTCAATGGAACTCCTCCTAGTTAACCTCTTTTCCTTCTAGATTATATGCTATTCTAACCTCTTCCCACCATAGGGAAGCTTTCCACTACAATTGATACGTGACTAATTTAGCCTTCAGTTTGGTGGAGTAATTGTAAACTTGAAAATATTGGTTAGTGCTGAGCAACCAGGCTTCCATTGCTTCCTCAGATTCTATATCATTTGTTGGGGGTCTGATTTTTAAAATTCTCCATGTAATTCTGTCTAGGATTTCTTTCCAGATTGAGCCTAAATTTTGGATGATCTATGTTCCTCCCCCTCAACTTTTCCTTCTTTAATTTCATCCCCCTCTTCCATTGTAATTTATTTTGAGGTTTCTTCCTTATTTTCTCCCTCCTTTCCTACCTCCATAGTCTTGGTATTTTCTTATTTTGTCAAATTCTTGATTAGATGTGTCTTTTCTGCACTAGCCTTTAATAATTATTCATGTCCAACATGGAAGTGCATTATTTCTATTTGTAGACGTTTCGTTATTTTTAATAATTCTCGGGTAGGTATTTGGGCCTATTAGGCCATGTCTACATAAATCTCTTCTTCACCTAATACATGAGTTTCTTCATGAAGCTCTTTCATGGTGTTACCCACTTTATCTACACTTTTTCTATATTATTTGTGCAAGAACAAATTTTCATTATTAGATGGTATCATGGCTAGTATAAGGTATTAGTTTTTAAACCTTGTTAACTTGGCTCTTATACAACATCTAATATCCCTCATATATTCTTCTTATTTTTATAAATGAGCATGAGGACACACATTTTGTTTTGTTACTATTTTAACAGTACATATGCACACATGAAGTATTATGATGAAATAATATATTTTGTCCAAAAGGAAACAAAGGAATAATAATACTCTTATTTTTACCTGCATTTCAAATTTTTATTTGTATTTCCAAAAAAAACCAGCCTCTAATTTATTTACCATGAATTTCCCACTAGGGTTATTGTCTGGATAAAATTATCATATTCCTATGTTGGACATTTTCTCAAGATCTTTATTGTATTTTTTTCAAATAAATATACATGTATATTTTCTACCATGCTAAAATAATAGGTTCATCCCCCTCTCTCATTTATTTTTTAATTTAAAATAATGATCCTATTGATCTCGTAGAAGATGTATGTTAACAAGGCCGCATAGCTAGCGTTTCCCTGCCATTTAGGTCAATTACTGAATTTAGAAATGTATGAACTAACTATTGTATTTGAACAAGGGCTACTTTGTAGATATTCTTGCTTATTTTAAGTACCCATATCCACACCAAATTACTAGCAGGTGTTATAGACTTCAGATATATTTGTGTATATTTATGATGTAAGTAGGATAATAAAAGTTCAATAATCTTGATAAGCATAATTTCAGGATGCACGCAGTGACTGCCACAATGCTCTTCCTATCATGGATGATGGAGACCTTGAAAATCATTTGGAAGTTGTTGAATATGTTGAAGATATATATAACTTATACTGGAAGATTGAGGCATGTCTCTCTGTCAATTATTGCAGTTTTTTGGGAATGTTAAGGTAGTTTTTTATTTTCCTTTCAGTAAAAGTTTGTAGCACCATATGTCCATACCATTAGCTACGTACCTCCAAATTATATGACAAGGCAGGTTGAAATCAATGAGAAAATGAGGGCAATCTTAATTGATTGGTTGATAGAGGTAAAAATATATTCCTATGCTAGTTTCATTTGCTGTCAAACTTGTATCTACTATTGGCATTATGACACAGGTGTTGTCCTTTATGGCAACTCACTCAGATGATAGATCACAGTTCAGTAGGTTAACAACACAAAGTTCTGATCAGAATGAAGAAAGGGAGGTATACGTAGGTTCACCATTGGCCAAGCCATGTATACACGCAGGTTCACTATATACAAGTCGTTTATACGTATACACGCACTTTCACATAATGCAAGGCGCGTATATCTTGGCAAACTAAGTTTTGGTCCAAGGTATTTGGTCCATGGTATTTTGATCCATGGTATTGGTCCAAGCTATCTGGTCTGAGGTATTGACCCCAGGTATTGTGTTCAAGATATTGGTCCTAAATGGTTTTGGTCCATGGTATTGAGTAAGGCCTAAGACTATAAAAGGAGGGGAAGATCATTAGGCCAAGGCACTCAAGTATTGAATATCTGATGAAAAGCAAGATCTAGTGTACAGGTTATTGGGTTATGGTGCATAGCTGGATCTGAACCAAGGATGAACCTTGGTGCTTGATGATGGATAAGATCTAATGATGGGTCAAGATCTTAAGGCTTGAAGTGAAGTATCTTTATGTGGTTTGATCATTTATCTGAATAATCGGCACATGTTGTAGTCTGTAAATATGATGATCTGGGTATAACTGAAGTCTAGAATTGTTTTAATGTTTAAATCATCATTTACAGATCTGTATGCAGGTTCACTTTAGAAAAGGCATGTATACATGCTTGTTATACATATCAAAACAGCGTATACATCTTAAATTTGATTTGCAGATCTGTACGCAGGTTTGCCTTGAGAAAAGAGTGCATGCATGCAGGTTCGACACATGGAAGTAGCGCATACCTTATAAAATATGTTTTAGTTGCTTCTGTTTGATGTTGCAGTGTTCTAGGTTCTGGCTTGGGTTCTGGTTACAACATTTTGAAAGATCAGATTGAAGGGTTGTCAAAGTGATTGATTGATTCAATTGTGGTTGGTGCAAAGGAGATTGGTTGATGCAGATATATTTGATGATTGAATGATGTTATTGATGGATCCAGCCTGAAAATTTATGAAACGTGGTCCCTGGAAGAAAAGAGAAGGTTGTGGCCTTCTGTAGGCCGACACCTACGTACTAGTAAACATATCAGCTAGTACAAGAGCTAGGGGGTTGTAGCTTCCTTCCAGAAGAAGCTGGAGAATGAGAGAAGGTTGTAGCCTTCTGCAGGTAGAAGCCTGTGTACTGGTATAAGTCTGCACCATTACAAAAATTATAAAAAGGAGTTTCTTATTATTAAAAGAAGATAGAGACAACTGCAGCAAGTGGTTTTCACCCACATTCGGTTTCCACCTTATATCTTGTGTTCATGTGTGTGAGTGTCTGTTCTATTTTTACTGCACCTCGTTACTATTTATGTGGTTCTGATGCACTGATTAAAGATCAACATATGATGAATTAACTAAATCATAAGTTTGCAGGATATACGCTAGTTGCCTTAAACACAGTTGCGTATACACGCAAGTTTCATTAACTAAAGTAGTGTATATGAATCTGATTATGGGAATGAATTTTTTTTTGACTTGCTAATACTGATTCACTCCCCCTCTCATTATTATTTCCAACAATTGTAATCAAAGCAGGTCCTTTAGAAGAAGCTTGATCGCTTGAAGGAAGATCCATCATCGTGAGCAATAAGGAAAGAGAGTGATCCATCAGACCACCAATCTTTGATGGAAGCAACTTCATTTATTGGAAGGTAAGAACCACAATCTATATTCAATCTCTTGGAACAGATGTCTGGGGAATTGTGGAAGGAGGGTATACATTTCCATCAACAATTCCTACAGATGCGGCAGGTAAAAAGCAATATGAAACCAATGCCAAAGTTGTCAATACATTATTGGGAAGTCTGTCACAATTAGAACTTGTCAAAGTTATGCAGCTCAAATCCACCAAATAAATATGGAACAAAATCGTTCTAAGCTATGAAGGAGACTCTCAGGTAAAACGTGCAAAACTGCAAACTCTCATAATTCAATATGAAACTCTCAAAATGCAGAATGATGAAAGTATAGCTAGTTACTTCTTACATATAGATGAGATTGTTAATTGCATGAAGAATTTGGGTGAAGAGATAAAAGAAGTAACTTTAGTTGAAAAGGTTTTAAGATCCTTGTCTACTAAGTTGGAATCAAAAGTATCTACCATAGAAGAAAAGTAGGATCTTCAGACTATTACTATGACACAGCTGCACAGAATCTTAACTGCTTTCGGGATGACAAAAGGAGGTCCATCAGATATGAGAGAAATCGCATTTAAAGCTTCAGAAAAAGAAGAACTCAATGAATCAGGACATATTTCAAAAGGAGAAGAAGAAGCAAACTTTGTCAAGAACCTTCAATGGGGTTCCGGAAGATTTAGAGGTAAACTACCTTTCAAATGTTTTGCTTGTGGAAGAGTCGATCATTATGCTTCCAAATGTCCTCATAAAGATAAGTTTGATAAAGGTAAGGAATTTGCAAAATGGAATAGAAACAAAATGTAAGTAAGAAGAGCTACTATAGGCATGAAGATAGCAATGGGTTATCAATTAGTGATGAAGATGAAAATAGTAATGGCTTTTGAAGATAATGATTTCTTGGATTCTTTAGATAAAGATGAACTTTATGAAGAAATATCTAAACTTGAAATCTGTTTAGAAGAAAAGAATATGATTATAGATACTTTGACATTCCAACTTGATGAAAGAGAAAAACACAATGAAAAACTAGAATGTGAAATTGTGGGTCTAAGAAAGGATATTGAGAAAACAAAAGCTCTCAATCTTAGATTTGTTAAAGGATCAGAAACCTTAAATGAAATTATCAAAGTGCAGTGTTCTCCTCTCATAAAAATAGGTCTTAGATATACTAAAGAAGCATCTCAAGCACAGAATCCGTCAACCTCCACTAAAAGCTATCTTGATGCAGCAAAGAGCAATGAACAGTTTGACAATCATTAGCAAAGGCATAAAGTAGATCACCATGTAAATCAGGCTCAATTTACTTCAAGGATGAATAGAAGCTACAACCAACCTCAGGTAAATCATACTCAATCTGCGTCAAGAATGAATATCAATAGAAACTACAATCACCAGGTCAGTAGATTCGATAATCGCAAGAACTTCTTTAATGTCTAGTGTTTTTCATGTCACAACTTTGGACACAAAGCTGCTCAATGTGTTGCTTGCAAGACCATCATGACTAGAGAAGCATGAAGGAATGTGACAGGGATCATGACAAGGTCCTACAATAACATTTCTCTTCTTGAAAATGAAATAGAATGCTCTATCTGCAACAACTTCGGTCATGAAGAATTTAAATGCAGGAGTAAATTTCGGCAAACATCTCAGAAGGAGAAAACTCCATTAAGTCCCAAAATATGGAAGAAGAAAGAACGGCAAATAGAAAGATGTGGTATAGCCATGTATGGAAAAGGACAAGAAAATCAGTGGTACATCGACAGTGGATGCTCAAAACACATGACAGGTGACAAAGGAAAACTTCATTCATATAACGCCTTAGAAAAGGAAAAGACGCTCTCATTTGGAAATGACACTCCTGCTATAATAAAAGGTGAAGGCTCTATTCTCTTAAAATAAAAAGTTAAAGCTGGGAATGTTATGTATGTTGATGGCCTAAAACATAACCTATTGAGTGTCAGCCAAATGTGTGATCAAGGAAATGAAGTAGTATTTTGATTAAATGGATGTGTTGTTCATGAGCTTGATACAGGAGAAACTGTGATCAAAGGTATAAGAACTCCAAACAACTTATACATACTCAAGGGAGGAAAACAACAGTGCTATCTAAGCAAAAATGATGAACACTGGCTATGGCACAAAAGATTGGGGCATCTAAGCTTCTCTTAAATAATAAAAGCATGCAGATTCTAGGTTGTTCATGATCTTCTTGATATCAGCATTCCAGAAAATACAATATGCAAATCATGTCAACTTGGTAAGCAAACCAGATCACACTTCCCTAAAAAGGAAGGATCAGCTAGTAAGCCTCTTGAACTTGTTCATACTGATTTATGTGGACTATCAAGGAGAAAGTCACCTCGTGGAGAAGAATACTTTATATTGTTCATTGATGATTTTCCCAAAATGTGTTGGATAGGACTTCTAAAGCATAAAGATGAAGCATTTTAAAAGTTCAAAGCCTTCAAAGCTTTGGTTGAAAATGAATCAGATCACAAAATCAAATGCCTCAAATCTGATCGAGGAGGGGAATTTACCTCGGATGAATTCTTTGACATTTATGAATAACATGGAATAAAAAGGAAATTCTCCACCACAAGGACTCCTCAGCAAAATGGAGTGGTAGAAAGGATGAACAGAACTGTTCAACAAATGGCTCGTACTATGCTAGATGAGTCTAGAACTCCTGCAACCTTCTGGGGTGAAGTTGCATTCATTGTCGTCACTATTCTCAACCAAGCAAATGTTTGGGTAAACAACACTCAAACTCCACATGAAATTTGGTATGGTAAGACCCCTACTGTAAAATACTTCAAAGTTTTTGGAAGCAAATGTTATATCAAACGCACTGATGAAAAACTTGGTAAGTTTGAACCCAGAGCAGATGAAGGTATTCTCCTTGGTTACTCTTCCTGAATTAAGGGATATAAATGTTATAATAAAAGACTTGGGAAAATTATTGAAAGTATTGATGTTGTGGTTGATGAACCATGCAAAAATCCAAAACAAATAAAAACTGAAGATTATGAAGAATATGAGGATTATCCTCCCACATCAAATCAGACTAATTCTGAAGAAGAAACCAATGAAGCACCAGAAGAAGAGATAATAGTAAAAGAAAAGACTTTGTCCAGGTATGTTTAGAAAAAATCATCTAGAGACTCAATGTTTGGGACAGAAAGAGGCAAGTGTGCAGACAAGAAGAACTATTACAGAGGCTTCAAGCTATCTAATATTTCTATCCTCCACTGAACCTCAAAATATAAATGAAGCATGCAAAGATGAATGTTGGGTCAAGGCTATGAATGAAGAACTTGAGCAAATTGAAAAGAATAATACTTGGGAATTAGTTCCTAGACCTCATGATAAGAATATCATAGGAACTAAATGGATATTCAAAAACAAGCTGA